>ML798123.1:72265-112561 GCA_009831015.1 Picea engelmannii
AGTAATTCATAAGTGGTAGAGACCACTTGATGTTGGTTAATACCTCCACTTACACTATCCTTCCAATGTGGTAGATCGACGATCGTGAATTCTCCCAAAGTGATCTTTAGATTGAATGAACCATGTCTACTTTGGGATTTCATCCTTCGGGACTTCGGAGCTTTTTTCACTTTGCTAGTGGTGAAACTCCCGAAGTAATTCTTCCGGAGTGACGTAACTTATTGACATCACGTGTTGACATGGAACGAGCCAATTTCCTCTTGACACATGTCATCATCTGATTATTCCATGTGTACTTGCTGACGTGGTCTGCCACATGTCCTTTCTTACATGGTCTACCACATGTCCTTCCTGATGTGGGCTGCCACACATCCTTGCCGACGTGTTCTTCTAACATGGTCTGCCACATGTCCTTGTCGACGTGGTCTGCCACATGTCCTTGTAGACGTTATCTGCTGACATAGTCTTCGACATGTCCTTGTAGACGTGGTATGATGACATGGTATTCTTACGTGGTATACCACGTGTCCTTGTTGACATGGTATACTGACGTAGATCTCTCTGATCTAACGGTCATCATATGTTCCCCAGATCCAATGGTCCTTATTCATTTCGGATTTCTGGGCTTTGGGTTTTTTAAATCTCAAACATTTTGGAGCGTAACCTTCTTGCATCTTTATATATGAAGTGAATGTTGTTCGTCAATCATGATCCTAGATCGATGGCTCGATCTGTCTGCGATGCAACTCTTCTATCTTATCCTGTCCTTCCACTTAGAATGATCCAACGACTGACGGAAATTCGCATTTCGGGAATTTTAAATATCAAACTTTTTGGAGCGTAACCTCCTCACATATTTATATCCGAAGTGAATGATGTTCATCAATCATGTTCTTATATTGATGGCTCGATCTATCTATGGTGAAAATTTTCTATCTCATCCTATCCATCCACTTGAAAATGATCTGACGGCTGATGGGAATTCAGATTTGATCCGACAACTGACAGGTATTTGAATAATCAAATTCTCAACCTCTTTAGCCCCTCTTATCCTATCCTTCACAATTTAAAGTTGTGCGTTGTTGGTGAGTCAGTCACAATCATCGATCTTCGAAGCTATAAGATCAGACTGTCCTAACTAATTGTGGGATTGGAACTAGCATGATATTTAATTCTCCTTTCAATCTTCGCAATCTATCCCTATCGTTGATCTGGCGATTGCGCATCCAATGGTCATGGCTTGATCTGAATTAAACTGATCATTTGTTGTATCAACCAAAGTCGTCGATATTTGAGTCTATGAGCTAACGATCTAGACCAATTGCGGGATTAGAACTAGCGAGTTGTTTAATTCTTATTTCGCTCCACACAACTCATCCCTATCGTTGATCTAGCATGCAGATCCAACAGTCACAATCCTCCAATGATCCTAAAGCCCACGGTCACTCATATGACCGACGTTCGTAATATGAGACGATCAACACGGTCGATTTCTTGATCGGACAGATGCTGAGGCTTCTCTCATTTTCTTGTGCATCGATCGACTTCTGAGTTTTCCATCGACCCGACGACATTTCTACAATGTGCTCTTACTTATGAGATTTGATCTTCATTCACTAACTCTCCTGAGCTTTAATATTTGGCATATTGTCATACTTGTTTTTACATTGTCATCCTTTGCATATTTTCAATGCGCTTTTCCTTATGAGCTTTGATCTTCACATATTGTTTGAAAATATCTATTGATTGATATACTGTTGACATCAATGACAATTTCATCTATGATAATTCACAATGACAATTCATCATAACAACAAATCATCACATCATAATGACATCGACTGTTGACATCAATGACAATATGTCCAATAATATCCCCCTTTGTCATTGAGGGAAACACACAAACTCCCCCTGAGATGATGCTTTTGTTTGTGAAATTCTTTATGAAGTTACTCTCCCCCTTTGACATCAATGGCAAAGGGTTTTCTCCCCTTATAATCAACATATGTCTGTCTACATGTTTTTTACCAGAATATGAACTTGGGTAACTCGCCCTAGAATCATGTTCTGCCTACCATAACTGAATGACTCCCCCTGTCAATATGCTCTCTCTCTCTTCTTATTACTACTCTCCCCCTTTGTTTCTGAAAGGGTAGCTCTTCTTGACAAGGTCTCTTCCCCTGCTAATCTACTAACTTCTTATCTCAGTTGATCGGGATTTTTGTGTTTCAAATGAGTAGTCTTCTTGATACCAATTTTTGTAGTGATCAAGTCTTTTCAAAACTTAATCTAATTACTTTCATATTTACTAACCAGAATACTTCCCCTGACTTTTTGCTGACTTTATTTTGTCAAATAGAAGAAGAGAATGAATCTTACTGATCATTTTGATCTGCTTCTTATTCTTTTTTTTTATTTCACAGGAATATCAATTGAGGAATTATACCAATTTAGACTTCTTTTTGTATTTTTATTCTTTTTTTTTATTTGCTAACAACTTGTGACATCATCAGAATTTGATATTGTCCCATATTATTCTATAGGTACTTCATTTTCTTGAGCTTGATTTATTTCATATTGAATTTCATATTCTTTATTAGGACCTTCACCCATCATGTTCTTATTATTAATTTCTTCATTTTCAGGTGTAATAACGTATTTCTTGCTTTCTCCTTCATATTTTCTTCTCCATATCTTTCTATGAGATATTCTAATTTTTGGATCTTCTCTTTCTAATTGATTTTTTGGAGTTTTGTCATCTCCTTTCTTCTTCCAAATTTTATTAGGTTTTGTCATTGTCTTGAATGACTTATTCAAATATTGACTTTTTGCATTCTTGCAATTTGGGATTTGTGCCCAAACATATCACAGTGGTAACATCTTATTGTATGACAAAATTTCGTTGTGTGCCAAACAAAATTACATATCCAACATCTAATTGGGTTTTTGGATTTTCTTTTATGTCCTTCCTCTAGTTTCTTGCAGTCCATTGCTTTATGACCAAAGTTATGACAAGAAAAGAAATAGCCATTGAAGGTGTTTCCATTCTTGATTTTATTTTGGCTTGAAGGATCTGTCATTTGCTTTTCTTCTTCATTTTTACTTCTATAGTTGTCTTCCTTAACAAATTTCATGACTTGTAATTGCTTTGTACTTGCATCGTTTCCTATTGAGAAGGATGGTCCTTTCTCATGTTTGTAAATGGTTCTCCATTTGTCATTATCTTATTTCTTATTGTATCCAAGTCCAGTTTTATCATCAGCTGATCTTTGGTTCTTCCAAATCTTATCTAGGATAGTTGAGCTATTCTGGAAATTGACAATCTTATTTGTATTTTCACTCATCTGTTTGAGATTGACTATTTCTAACTTTAATATTTGACATAATTATTCATTTTTAGTCAACTGAATCTTCAGGGCTTCTTCCACCCTTTTTGCATGTTGAAGATGATTCTTTAGATTGATAACTATTTCTTCTTTCTCATCCAAGACTTCTTTGCATTTAATAGTTTTGTCATATGTCTTCAATTCTTCCAAATCTTTTGTTAGATCGAAAACTTTAGTTTTCAATTTTTTTATTTCTTCCTCGTATTCTTCTTAATTCTTTTGAGTTTGATGGCTTCTAATTCAACCATTTGGCATGATTCTTCCTTTTTAGTTATTTGGATCTTCTAGGCTTCTTCCCTTTTCTTAGCTTCTTCAATTTGAGTCATTAGATCTGCATTAGTGCTTTCATTTATCTTTTTGAAATTGATGATTTCTAATTCCAACATATGGTAGGAATTTTCTTTCCTTGTTAACTAGATCTTTAGGTCTTCTTTACTTTCTTTAATTTCCTCAAGTTGAGTGTTTTACTTATCAACCTTCATTCTAAGATTCACAACTTCTGCTTCTAGCTTATGACATGATTCTTCCCTTTTGTTCAACTGGTTCCTCACTACCTCATGTCTTCTTTTGGCTTCTTCAAGTTGGGTTTTTAGATTGACATGGTTTTCTCTTAGTTATTTTATATCTACAAGGTTTCTGCTAAGTTCATCATCTTCCTTCTTTTCTTCTTTTGCTTGACTAATTTCATTCTTCAATTTCTCTACCTCCTCTTGTTTTTCTTCTAACTGAACATTTTTCTTAGATATGATTTTTCCATTGTTAGATTGATCTAGTTGATGTAGTAGCATCATATCTTTTTGTTGGAATTTTTCCAACTCTTCTAGAGTGCACATAGTTGTGTACTCAAGATGATCAAGAACTTCCACAGGAAATTTAATATGCATATAATTTCCTGGTTCCAAACGAATCTCTCTTATAGCAGCTGCAATATCAGATTTAAGATTTTGTAGTTTTTCTTTAGAGATTTTTGAGGTATGGCTCAATTCCTTGATGAGGTTGTCTTCCTAACTGTTGACTGAGATTTGCATCAAATCCTAAATTTCATTCTGATTAGAAATCCTTTTCTCTATATTATTTTCTTCAATCTGATTGCAGTTTTCCTTTTCTTTATCTTTTTCAATATCTTGATAAGAACTCTCTTCTTATGAGTCTTGTTCTTTATTCTGATAGGAATCCTCTTCATTAGAGTCTTGTTCCTCGCTTTGATTGGATTTATCTTCTTCTTGAATTTCATTCTGATAACTATTTTCTAGTTGAAGCCATAATTCTTTAGCAAATTTGTAGTGCTTCATATTTTCTTTGACTTTGTCAGTCAATCCATCCTGAATTTCTTTTAAGGCTATTGAATTGTTTCTCCTTACCTCCTTTGCAGTTTTTGTTTTTCTCTTTGAAGTAGTTAAGTGCCAGGTATTACTTACTACTGAATCCCAAACTCTAGATCCTCTTGACTTCAAATATATTTTCATATTTTCCCTCCATGATAATAATTTTTTCCATCAAATAAGGGAGCTTCATTTGTGGAGATAACCATTTGTCCACCCATTTCTTCTGAATCTATCTTCAGTGTTTACACTATGCTGAAGGAAACTAGATCTGATAACAATTGTTGAAATGGGTACTTGAAACTGAGAGGGGGGGTGAATCAGTGTCACGAAACTTTAGGACAATTTTCCACTTTTCACAAATTAATTGAACAACAAATATTCATTTCATTTTCTCAAACAATATATATTAAAGAATAAATACTTTATTTAATTAAACAACTTGAATGAATACATAAGATCAATCGTTGAATATCATATTCATACAATTATGAGAGACCCAACTCTCTATTACAAGACCCAGATTGTAGTTCTCAGATCCAACTGAGAAATGAGGAATCCAATCCTCATAATAAGTCCCATCTTATTGATCTCAGATCCAACTGATATGTGAGGAATCCAATCCTCATACAAGACCCGGCTTGTAAACAGACACCATCCTGATAGAATGAATCTGCATTCAATCCATTATATATAAATATATATAGTTCAACAAATTCAACTACACCTCTTCTCATCATTCCTTTTTTGTTTATATAGTCTTCCAACTAGTGTGAATTTGAATCATTGTGTCTTTTGATATTTGAACCATTGTACCTTTTCATTTAAAATGATAATCTTAAACTTTAGTTAATATCATTTTCCTTTTTATTCTTTATTTCATGTTTTCATGATTTAACTCTCTTTTAATCATGACTATGTATTGGTTCGTTTGTCCTCATGAGTTGATAACATACATGGATTGACTCATTAGATCATACTCATGCTTCTATTGTACTCTCGTTTCACCAATAGATCATATTCGATCATTGTATTTTTCTGGTGTAACTCATTGTTGAATGAAACCTGTATGAGTTGCTTCCTTCAAACCATGTTCATATGATCATAGGCGTAGAACCATAGGCTATCAATTTAAGCGACGCATTCCATTCTTCTTTTTGAATCTCTTTACCATATGACCAATGGTGTTGACCAGACACTAGGCGAGATGAGCTCTTGAGCACTTATAAATTCAATGGTCATGATTCAATCTCCTGATGAGATGGACGATTGTCGAGACTTTGGGACTTCCCCCTTCAGGTCTTCAGGACTTCCAACCTTTCAAATCTCCTGAATACGATTTCATCGAACAGATCGAACGGTTCTCATTTATTTCACGGAACCGGATCAATGGTCATATTTGATCCTTACATTTATCGTTTCTTGCTTAATCCGACGGCCTGGAAATAATCAAACATTGAGATGGATGGCCACCAATTACTTCAGGACTTCAACTATTAGCTTACACTATCCTTCCACTGTATTTTTATCAATGATTGAGAGTACACCTGACATCAGATCAACGGTCGAGATCTCCTTCGGATCTCCGGACTTCGGAGATTTCAAATCTCAACTTCTTCTTTCCTCCGTATGTCAATCTTTTGGAGTTGTCAATCCATTGACATGTGTCCCTTTCGAATCAACGGTGGAGATCTCCTTCGGGTCTCTGGACTTCTGAGATTTCAAATCTCAACCCCTTCTTTCCTCCGTAGTGATCACCTGTTGAGTAAGTCATAAGTGGTGGATACTGCTTGATGTCGTTTAATACTTCCCCTTACACTATCCTTCCACTATGGTAGATCGACGGTCATGAATGCTTCCGAAGTGATATTCAGATCGGACAAACCATGTCTACATAGGGATTTCGTCCTTTGAGACTTTGGAGCTTTTGTCACTTTTCTAGTGGTGAAACTCCTGAAGTAATTATTTTGGAGTGACTTAACTTATTGATGTCACGTGTTGACATGGCATGAGCCAATTTCCTCTTGACACTTGTCATCATCTGATTATGCCATGTGTACTTTCTGATGTGGTCTACCACATGTCCTTGCTGACGTGGTCTACCACACGTCCTTTTTGACGTGGTCTACTACACATCCTTGTTGATGTGGTCTGTTGACATGGTATGCCACATGTCCTTGCTGCCATGGTTTGCTGACGTGATCTGCCACATGTCCCTGTAGCGTTATCCGCTGACATGGTCTTCCACATGTCCTTGTAGACATGGTCTACTGATGTGTTCTGCCATGTGTCCTTGATGACATGGTCTGCTAACGTAGATATCTTTGATCTAACGGTCATCATATGTTCCCCAAATCCAATGGTCCTTATTCATTTCAAATTTTCAGGCTTCCGATTTTTCAAATCTCAAACTTTCTGGAGCGTAACCTTCTCGCATATTTATATCCAAGGTGAATGTTGTTCATCGATCATGATCCTAGATGGATGGCTCGATCTATCTTCGATGCAGCTATTCTATCTTATCATGTCCTTCCACTTAGAATGATCCAACGGCTGACGAAAATTCGCATTTCAGGAATTTCAAATCTCAAACTTTCTGGAGCATAACCTCATCGCATCTTTATATCCGAAGTGAATGATGTTTGTTGATCATGTTCTTAGATCGATGGCTCGATCTATCTACGGTGCATATTTTATATTTTATCCTGTCCTTCCACTTGAAAATGATTCGACGATTGACGAGAATTCAAATTTGATCTAACGGCTGACAGGTATTCGGATAATCAAATTATCAATCTCTTTAGCCCTGCTTATTCTATGCTTCACTTAATGTGATCCGAAGGCTGACGAGATTTTGGGTTTGATCCAATGGCTGACGGGTATTCGGATAATCAAATTCTCAAGCCTTTTTCCCTGCTTATCCTATCCTTCCACTTGATTTGATCTAACGGTCGATGTGGATTCTTCGAAGCATATTAATGGTCGACTATGAGTGCAGAACCACAACTTGCGAGTGATTTAACTCGACACCCAAACTCCACAATTTGAAATTGTGCATTGTTGGTGAGTCAACCACAATCATTGATCTTCAAAGCTATAAGATCGAATGGTCCTGACTAATTGCGGGATTGGAACTAGCGTGATATTTAATTCTCCTTTCAATCTCCGCAATCTATCCCTACCTTTGATCTAGCGATTGCACGTCCGACGGTCACAACATGATCTGAATTAAACTGGTCGTTTTTTGGATCAACCACAGTCATTGATATTCGAGTCTATGAAATCTGACGATCTAGACCAATTGCGAGATTAGAACTTGCGAGTTGTTTAATTCTTCTTTTGCTCCCCGCAATTCATCCATGTCATTGATCTAGCTTGCAAATCTGATGGTCACGATCCTCCAACAATCCTCAAGCCCATAGTCACTCATATAACCGATGTCTATAATATGAGACGATCAACATAGTCGATTTCTTGATCAGACGGCTATTGAGGCTTTTCTCATTTTCTTGTGCATCGATCGACTTCTCAATTTTTCCATCGATCCGACAACATTTCTACAATGTTCTCTTCCTTCTGAGATTTGATCTTCATTCACTAACTCTCTTGAGATTTAATCTTTGGCATACTATCATACTTGTTTTGAAATTTTCATCCTTTGCATATTTTCAATGTGTTTTTCCTTCTAAGCTTTTATCTTCACATATTGTTTGACATTCTCTGTTTACTGATATATTGTTGACATCAATGACAATTTCATCTATGATAATTCATAATGACAATTCATCATAACAACAAATCATCACATGATAATGACATCGACTGTTGACATCAATGACAATATGTCCAACAAAAACCATTATGTGAAGAAATCTACCAACCAAATTACGACTGTGACCCCAAAACACTATTGTGCATAATTCAAAACAATTATGGGCATTAACTTTCTCACAGTTTGAAATCAAATACTTAACACAGTGTCATTAAACAAGACAATGTGCGATCCACAACAATCTGTAGGGGAGTTGTGTTCCTCTTATTTATCCAATTAACATCTTATAACAATTCTCAAATGTATAAACAGTAACCATTTCCACTTTGTTCATCATCAAAATCAACCACTTTCCACACATTACTTCAATCATCAAATACAAATCAAAAGTTACATTTCAAAAATGAAATGAAATTATACTGTCACTGCACCTGTGTATGTCATTGTTAAAATTAATGACATTCGTTAAATATACATAATGGAAAATCAACCCAATAACATACTTAAATTTCAAAAACCCCGACTCACCATTTAAACAGACAAACAACATCCATCACTCCAACTCATGCTATGTTGTGGAAAACATAAAACAATTCAATCAACGCAAGTGTAATTCTATGACTGTACAAGCCCGATTTTCTTCGACCCTAAATAATCAAAATGCTAGGTTATCCATCCAATTCAACAAGGCACCAACAACAAGCCCGATTTTACAACACAATTGATCAAATTATAACAAGCCATTGTTCAAAAACCCGTGACCTTTCCCAATAGCGCAATCAATTAATATTGGTAACAACACAGTGGACAATCATGCCATAATCACTACGGCTACAACATTACCATTGAATATTTTGAAATCACATAGTTACAGTATCATTTACTCAACTTATCGAGCCGAGATATCAAGAAGATACAAGAAGGCAACAACAATCATTTCCCAAATTAATCAATATTGCAATCAAACCACACTGTGTAAAACTTGTGCCTCTCCTTGACGATGCAATCAAATAACCATACATATATGTTGGATGGAAATACCACAAACACCTTGATTGCAATAATCATTTGACTATTAAAACAAACAGTTACAGTAGTCATTGATTCATTCTTATAGGAACACCACTCATACCAATACATCAAGCATGAAGAATCATTCTACCTTAATCAATTTTAAACAATGTCGGGTTATCCATTCAATAAACACAATGAGGCAACAACTGAGAATTTTATTTAACAATTCATTCTAATTAACCATGCTGAGTTTATCCACCAATCATAATAACAATTGCAGTGACCATGTACCAAATCAACACCACTGTCATATAATCAATGAGGTGAGCCAGTAATCCACTCTGTCAACCACACACCACCAATCAATCACAACCAATAGTGAACCCGACAGGCCACAACGGTCTTTTCTATCAACCCTCAGACTCAAGGAGTTAAGGGTTTTCTTTGTGGCCAACACAGGGAGACTAAAGTCGAAACCCCCGAGACCAACGATGTATACACAGAGATAACCACAATTTACTTCATGGGCAGGGTGACGAATCTTGCGACAGGAGAGGCTATAACAGAAGAGCGAGGCTCCAATTTGGCTTAGTAATGATACTTAGCACACACAGGGTGTAACCCTTGTGGCTCTCCAGTCACCCAACTACAATGTTGAGGTGTAGACAGGGCTGAGAAGAAGATATATAACCCATTATGTGACCATATAACAACGACAACAACCAAATTCCCAAATGAACAATGCGCAGTGATACAAAAGCGCTTCCAACCCATTAAACCCCACAAAAGCCAAAGACTAGATACGGTGATACGAAGAGCATGAAGACAGCTAGTCATTCAAGACCAAACAAAACCCTCCAACCAAACCAACAAGGGTGACAGAGAGCCCTCGTGGTTGCTAATACTCAGAACGACCCCATACATTGTAACTTCAGACATTATCACAGATAAAGCCACCAGCAATTCACTCCAGAAAAATCACAGTTTCACACAGTTGTAGTACTTAAGGAAATCACAACCCATACATTCGAGCCAATATCCTAGTAGTATTATTTATCTTTTATAATAATAGGGTTTAGCAACACTTTGCGGGAAAAACATCATCGACGATTTTTAATCGTCAACAAGTACATGTACGGAAAGATTGCACCTTATTTGAAATCACATAATTGAATTGAAATTGCATTTTGAAAATCTTACCATTTAGTGGAAATTGAAGTTAATACTTTGCATTATATTCATATTCATTTCTTTTACTTGCTGATTCATAACATCATCAATTTCATGACCGCACCTTTTGAGTAAACAAAGCTACTAAAAGTAATGCTGATAAATTTAAAATTGATTAGAAACAATTTATTTTTCAGGATGCACAAACTAGATTAAGATTTAGAGCCTTGGAATAGGATTTTGTGAGTAAACTTCTCCAAGGATATTAAACTCAACATATGTGTCTGAATAAGGGAGTGGTTAAATCCATTGTATAATTGGTGACGTCATGAGGCTCTACTCACACAGGAGTTAAGCACAAGGTCGCATCCAGCTGATTCAGGAGATATCCCTCCAATACCTTATTAGCATTAGAGATATTTCTGGAGATCTATTAGTATATGGGGGTCTTTCTAGTACATTTACCTCTATGAGAGGCAGTGCTTTCAATATTTCGGGATTTGTTACCCTACCCATATGGTACACCTGACTTACGATTATTCACCTGCACATTGGTTATATCATGGTGACTTAGTTGCTTGACATAGGTAGCCACATAGGTTACTTGTAGGGGTTATTCCACAGGTACCATGGGTGAGATAAGGGTCTAACAACACACAACATTTATGGAGGATTATCTCTCTAGGGGGATCTAACCGACTGGTTGTTAATCCCATGAGGGCCCTTATAACTGATTTTGATACCTCTGATCTTTTGCAGGGATTTTGAGGCCCCTCTTGGGTGAGGAATACCTACTTTAGGGTGGGAGGCCCCTTTCAGTCACTTTATCTTGTTTGTGTGCATATTGGCCTTTTTTTTATTTTGGTGTTCTCTTTGATTATTAGTTGGCCTTAGTATTTGATTTTATATCGCAAGTCTTGAGTCATAGTGGAGCCAGACCAACTTCCTTGTAGGTCTCTTCATTTGTTAATATTACCACCACATCTTGATTATTTACCTTCTAAGAGGAGTAAAGTTATCAAACATGGAACACACACCTCCACCTACCATAATTTTGGTCATACAAGTATGATTACTGAGTTGAGTCAGAAAGATATTGGGAGTCCTTCGACTCCCATACCCACTATAGTTAACGATACTCCTTCGACACCTTCAACCACAATTGTTGTAGTGTCGGAGGTTCCCATTATCACTCATGTCCGACCTATAGTTAATAATAAACCTATAGTCACAAACCCTTTTGGGTCTCTTTGTCATTCGTCAGGCTACAATACTTAGTCCATCCCTATGGCCTCTAGCCCTTTTTTCTTATGGTATGCCAAATTTCACATCGCAATTTTCATCCTCCATTCCAGTGTCTAATTTGAATACTAGTATTGGACTTGGAGGCATGGCTCCTCTGCA
The DNA here is from genome assembly GCA_009831015.1 of Picea engelmannii. Lineage (NCBI taxonomy): Eukaryota > Viridiplantae > Streptophyta > Pinopsida > Pinales > Pinaceae > Picea > Picea engelmannii. Next base: position 84,334 of record ML798123.1, read on the forward strand.
TATTCCATTCTCATTTGGTGGTGCTCGTATCCCTCAAATGACTCCTACGATTGGAATCTTACCTCCTTTTAACCCTGGGTCTAATCCTGGTCTTAATTATCCTGGATGGAGTGGTCAACCTAGCAGACATGTTGTTTCTTATGTTCCATCCCTTAAACCTACCTCCTCCACACCAATTCTGACCAACACATTTTGCATGACAAATCCACCTCTATCCTCCGGATTCACACCTAGAGGAGGTCAGTTTCACACCTTGGGAAACCCCCAACATGGATCTACTCCGATTGGGGTAAATATTTACAATCCTCATCATAATATTCCTACTAGAATGGTGTCCAATAAACCATTTATGAATTAGTTCGAAGGAGGGTGTTACAATCCCAAACATGGCCATGGTGCATACCAGAACCCTGGATGGGCTGTGATTCCCCAACAACAATATTTCTTGGGAGCTTGGGACCAGATGCCGCAACCTTGTCTCCCTTTTTTGGCCACTTTTAATTTTCCAGACTTGTCAAGATTAATGAATGACCTTGTGCATCATGACCCGACATGGCCCCCCGTCCCCACCAAGCTTCCTTCGGATATTCCAAAATGCGAGGGAAAGACTGGTGAGGACCCCGGTGATCACGTCACTACTTTCCATCTTTGGTGCTCTTCTAATTACCTTAACAACGATTCTGTTTGTTTAAGATTGTTTCAAATCACCCTCACAGGGGTCGTAGAGAAATGGTACATACAGCTACCGGGGGTGCATATGGAACCTTTAATCAGATGGTTTTAGTCTTCCTCAACCACTTCCAATTGTCGGTTTGTTACGATGTCGGCATAAAACTTATGTCGGCCTTCCTCCAAGACACAACCACCCATATCTCAAATCACATCTAAGAGTGGCATAAACGAAATAGGTTGATCAAGGCCTACATTCCTCCAGAATTCCTTCTAGAATGGTTCCTTAAGTCTTTACAGCCTTATATTTTGAAGGATTTTTCTACATCTGGAGTTACATTTGAGGAAGAAGTGATTTTTAAAGACCAACAGTTAGATCTTATATATGCTTAGTCTGGGATGTTATATGAAATTATTCCAGACGCGTCAAGGTCAAGCTACGACCCTAGACAGAAGCTCAGGCCTCATGTTGATGGCATTGTAGGCTCCGCAAATGTTAAATATACAGACTTGGTGACAAGCCAATTGAAAGAATTGTCTCTAAGCTAGTCTGTAGGAGGACAAGCTTTGTTTGTCTCATCCACCCCCACTCAGTCGGCGGACATACATTTTGAGCAATAGCTGACCAACCTAAATGGTAACCAGCAACCAAGCGAGAATAAAAGGAAAGGACATGGTAACAATCGTAAGGGTGGGAGGAATAATAATAAACCCAAGGACAACTTTAATAATGAGAAATCAAAAAATAATGTTGGTGAGGGCAATAAAGAAAGGTGAAAGGTGAAGTTTCCTTGCAAGATTTGTGCGGATGATCACCTTACCCACTTGTGCCCAAAACGTGCGGAAGCAGTGAGGCTTTTTCTTCTATCGCCCACTATGCTGACTAATCATTTTCCACATAATCAACACATGGCCTCGAGCTCCTCTAATTCTTGAAATGCAGTGAGTGGAAGTAAAAACCCACTGGTGCAAGACAGTGACCATCTATGGATAAATATGGTCAAGTCTCAGGTTAATGTAGCCACTCGGTCTCGCGATTACATTTCTTCATGGACTGTTCCAGGTCTAGAGTCTCCCCCTCCTCCGGAGATGTATTTACAGATCAAAAAACCATATCCTTCACCTCGTATTCTGAAAGGAGTACTCAAATTCTCTATGCACAAACCTAATGCTAGAGCTACCCAGAATTACTCTATTGTTGAGGATCTAGGTCAAACCCCTTGCCCGATGTCAGCTCTGGAGGTACTCCAGACATGTCCCTCATAAGGGAATGCCTTTTTATATGTGTTAGGATCTCTAAACACCTGTGGCTCTAAGGTTATCAAGTTTGATGTCACGTATGTGAAGCCTCTCTTGCCTTACCATATGGCATTCTAAATCCACGTGGATTACTCAAAGCATACCATCAAACATATTGTTATTGATGAAGGCATTGCAATGTGCATGATGTCCCTAACTTGTTGGAAATACATTGGCTCTCTGACCCTCTCTCAATATCTGATCATGTTGACTACATTTGACGATCATTCTTTCCGTCCCCACGGTATTCTTCCTGCCTTTCCAGTACAGTTAGGTGGGAAGACTGTGGAGGTGGATGTCGAGGTGGTTGATGCACCCCTTCACTATAAATTGTTGCTAGGATGTAACTGGACTTATTCTATGAATGTAGTCATATCGTCTGTCTTATGTACTTTATGTTTTCCTCATGATGGGAAGATCGTGACGATCAATCAATTATCCTTTGCGTACGCTATCCCTAATGCATCAATTGGACCGTCGATCCCTGTGATCGACAATTCTCAGCCGACAACTGAGAATATTGGTGTTAGAATGTATTCATCCCTTATGGGTACCTTTGATTTTGTGGCACCAATTCATTATATCTATGCCATGTCTAGTAGGTATTCCTCGTCAATGAGATTCATTCCTTTCCGCACTTCATATTTTAACGATCCTTGGACCCTACTGTCACGATCGATATCTCTTGTATTCTTGGTAAAGTTGAAAATGTATATATCGGTGCAGATTATTCGTTGGAATAAATTATGATCTACACCGAGGTCTTCAAATAATGATATGATGTATTCACTTGGTCATATGAAGAGATGCCAGGAATCGACCCTTGAATTGTCAAACATGAGATTAAAACCTACCCAGATGCTAAACTTGGTCGACAATGAATTAGAGTTGTCAATCCTAGGAAGGCCCCTGCTATTAAGGAAGAGGTAGAGAAACTGCTTAATGTTGGCTTTATCTACTCGATGCCCTTGACTAAAAGGGTATCTAGTCCCATTCTTGTGAATAAGAAGCAAGGAACCATCTGTGTATGCATGGATTTTCGAGACTTGAATAAGGCCTGTCCTAAAGACAACTTTCTGACACCTTTCATTGATCATATTCTCGATGAGTTTGCGAGAAGCGAGGTTTTTTCTTTTATGGACAGATTTTCAGGATACAACCAAATTCATATTAAATCCGAGGATCAACATAAGACAACATTTATTTGTCCTTGGGGTACTTTCACGTACCGTAAGATGTATTTCATCCTTAAAAATGTCAGAGCAACCTTCCAATGAGCCATGACCTTCACTTTTCACTATCTCAAGCATATAGTCGAAGAATATCTCGATGATCACATTGCTCACTCTCTCAAGCGAGTGGATCACTCTACCCAACTTCGGCTAGTTTTTGAAATATGTTGTTATTATCGCATCCATTTGAACCCTCATAAGTGCATATTTTGCATTAGGTCGGGTCGTCTTCTAGGATTCTTAGTCTCTGAGACAGGGTTCATGGTGGATCATTTAAAGGTTGAGGTGATACTTTGATTACCTCCCCCACGCACTATTCATCAACTTCAAGGTTTACAGGGGAAAGATAATTGTTTACGTTAGTTTATAGTAAACTATGCCAATATCACTAAGGGTTTCATGCATCCATTGAAGAAGGACACTCCTTTTATATGAGATGAGCGAGCCCAGGAATCCTTCGATGCTCTGAAGAAATCCTTGGTATCGATGCCTCAGTTGAAGCCTCCAGACTACAATAGAGATTACTTTCTTTATATCATCACATCTAAAGGGACGATTGGTATGGTTTTATTTCAGGAGGATGATGAGCTCTATGAGCACATCGTTTACTATCTTAGTCGAAATTTAGTCAGCCCTAAACTCAAGTACTCTCATGTTGATAAGCTAGCGTTCGCTTCTGTACATGCGGTTCAAAGATTACGACACTATATATTTATTTGAAAAAATACCATAGTTGTTGATGTCAATCCATTTCAATACGTCCTTACTAAGCGTATCATAGGGGGAAAATATAATAAATTGATTTTCATCTTGCAAGAGTTTTATCTCGATTTTTCTTCAACAAAATCAAAGAAATCACTAGTTTTTGTCGAGTTAGTTTTGGACTTCTCTCAGTTGGATGAGGATGTTATTCATGTTGATTCATTTGTAGATGAACACATTTTCCTTTTCTTGTCGTCAAGCCCCAGGTATGGATATATTTTTATCTATCTTCAAACCTTGAAGTTCCCTCAACATATTTTGAGAGATGATCGATGACGTATACGATATCAAGATAAGAACTAACTTATCATTGGCGACACTTTGTATCGTCGAGGCGTAGATAATATCTTGTGCCATTTCTTGAATCACGAAGAAGTTGAGTCTTTTCTTAATGACTGTCACAGTGGGGCTTGTGGTGGTCATCTGTCCAGGCTTGCGACAACCTAGAAGATATTCTATTTTTAAATATTGTGTTGAAATGGTCAATAAGTATCACCCCTTCCAGGTGTTCACTCGGAATTTGTGCTCGCATCCAACCCCTCTTCACCTGGTCATTACCGCCATCCCCTTCACCAAGTGGGGGGGGGTGGATTTTGTGGATTTCAACCCAACTTTGGTTGGGGGGAATCAACATATTATCATGGTCATAGACTACTTTACTAATTGGTTTGAATCCAAGCCTACAATTAAATCTGATGGTAAGAATGTTTCATTTTTTGTGTTCAATCAAATTATATCTAGGTTCAGAATCCCAAGTGAGATTGTCATTGAACATGGCAGCCACTTTCATAATGAAATGATGAAAGAGTTATCATTGAAACTAGGGTTTAAACATGGTCATTATTCCCCTTACTACCCCCAGGAAAATGGACAAGTGGAGGCCATGAAAAAGTCTCTCAAGACCATTTTGCAGAAAATTGTTAGCCAAAGCAAATCTGAATGGCATATCATACTTTACCATGTGCTTTGGGAATACCGAACATCAGTTAAAAATTCCACCATTTTTTCTCCTTTCCAGTTAGTACACGATGTGGAGTCGATCCTACCTATTGAATGCAAACTCCCTTCTCTTGAATTGGAAGTTAAGCTCCTACCTGACAGTTCCAATCTTGAACAATGCATCGTACACCTAGAGAGTCTAGATGAGCAGCGTCAAGATGCCTTTATGGCTATCGAAGCAAATAAATGATGTGTCAAGGTCCAATATGATAAATATGTTTGTCCTCAGCAGTACGCTAAGGGTGACTTGGTCCTCCTGTATGGCCGAGCCAAAGAACCACTGGGGGAAAGAAATTTCAAACCCATGTGGCATGGTCCTTATATTGTGCGACGTGTCTTAGAAAAAGGAGCCTACAAATTAGAATATTATGAAGGAAATATGTTGGTTGAGCCCAGGAATGGGATCTACTTCCAAATATATTACGCTTGAGCCCCAATATTGGGCGTAAATCTTTGTATACTAATGTATTTTAGTGTATATCTATTTTCCCCTTTCATCATCGACTTGATTATTGAGTTTTCCCTTGGTTGGAAGATGTCAACGAAGTCTTCGATCTACTTAGGATTCGCAAATAGGGTCAGCCATCATACACGTAACTTAGCTTCCACTGCTTGGGTTGTTTACTCACCTGAGCGTCAACTGGTGTCTTCAGGTGGCATTTTCCTAGGGCCGTCAATGAATAATGTGGTCGAATATAGCTTTGTTATAGAGATTTTGCACGATGTCGTTTCACATGCTATTCATTCTTTAGAAGTTCGCCTAGACTCCCAGTTAGTAGTATGTCAGTTAAACGACAATTACCATGTGTGGGACCCTACTCTACTCTGACGATTCCTACGGGTACGACTTTTGGAACAACATTTTTATTTTATGGCTTATCATCACATACCTAGAAGTTCTAATTATGTATCTGATGCATACGCTAATTATGTTTTAGATTGGCATTTGTCACAGAACTAGAGCAAAAAAAACACATTCACCAATGTACACATTGTAATGTAAGTAAAGCCGAAGACCGATGTTTTTTATATTTCAACTCTCAAAAAATATGATGTTATAGTACAAAATTGGGGCTCACACCGTCAAAATACATATATGGCTGATCAATACAATAACCATGACATCTACGTCTATGGCACTAGATGTGTCTCATGATAACATAGTATGGTGTTTTCGAGACGCCGAAAGAGTCACACCCAAGCACGGGGCACACCTACCACCTGTCGCTACATCGCCTCAAGCAGATCCTCTACCTGAACCATGGGAATTCTTTACATCAAACAAGACACGTTGCCCTTCACATTTTGAAGCACTCTCTCATTGTCTCCTCCTGCTAGCTCATCACCCCGGTGCCTCCGTCGATGTTGTGGGATTCCATATGGTTGTCGCGGACCCACATCTGTGCAACATACATATTTTCTTTAGTACTTGACATCATCCAAAAATATTTTTGTTTTTTCTACAGAAATATTTTTGTTTTCTTCTACAAAAATACAAAAAAAATGAAATATTCAAAAAAAAAATCCATACCTATGTCTCTATAGGCGGAATCTGGTGGTAATGGCATGTTTGGATATCCTCTGAAGTCAATCCCTACATATGGGTAGTCATCCAAAGCTATCACCTTCTGACACTACCAAAATAAAAACTCTTCGTTGTAGGGTGTTGGTACCCTACCACCCCCCAACCGCCTCATAACCTCGGTCCACCATGCCATGGCTAGATCACGAGGTCCATGGAGAATAATCTCAACTCTAGGGCCCAAGCCTGGAACCCGCTCAAAGAAAAAACCACATAATATAGACACAAACCGGAAGTTCCTCTTTCTACCTTATTTGCAATATGTTAGCTGGCTCTTCATGTTGGCCAACAGTGAGGTGCACTAGTCATAAACCGTGGGTCGCAAGCACTCCACCAAATAGAACATAAGTGGCCTCGATGCCTGATGCAATGAGGCTGACCCTGTGATTTGTGTTAACACTAGGACAATGATCTTGAGACTCAGGTTGTTGATCTCTCTGATCGGGAGTTGGCTCCCTACCTTCTTGTTCCCTGCAATGCAATGAGTGGTTATATATTCCTCTATGTTCATGATGTTACAAGGAAAATCTCTCTATGGCAAGGGGTAACCACAACAGATGGAAATGACTGCAGAAATAAACTCTAATATCAGGTATACCATATAAACAAATATGTTAACAAGACACGATAAAGATCCTACCTCATCCATAGGTTTGATGAAGTCCATAGTTGAGCACTTGACACAAAGAAATACACCTGCAACATGTCCTCAACAACCAATAAATGCAAGCATAAGGTGATAATATATAAAGTTAGCACATTCAATAGAATAATCCATCAACATTCACAACAAATACACCCATGGAATAACAATTCAAATATTTGTAAGATATTAATTCGACGAGAAAAGAGTATTTCTATTAAAATGTAATCAACAGAAGTGAATGAATTACAAACTTCTGTTTCGGCACGGTTCAAAACCGAGAAACTAAGTCCCTTCCAGATGGGGCTCCACCACTTCAATCCTCCACCAAAGGCAATCTCATGTAAGAGAGACAATGAGGTTCTCAATTAAGTAGGGAAGAGCTTGGGTGTTGAACAATGTGTTCTGACTTAAAAGGACAAAGGGATGCAGACTCAATATGAAGTGAATAATTTCTCCATAGTAACTTTTCTTTCAAAGTTGAATTCTTCTCCTCTTTTCCACAGCTTGGATATGGCCCATTTATATCCTTCAAGTGGAACTGAAGGGACGAGTCGGAACATTTCCAGTATATGGAAGGTCAAGGATCATGGATCCCGTGACGTGACATGGAAACCTGACACTATTTTTTAATTTTGGCCACAAAACCTGATGTACGTGGGTTGTAGTGGTGCAACCTATATACACATGATGTATAATAGTTAGGGTGTGTATATGTGGAAATATATTGTTTTTAGCTCTGGTATTTGCAAAAAGGGACTTCAAGTCTGCATAGGGAAATGGAAAAAGGCCTTCTGAGCAAATTTGCATAGGGTGAGGAAAATCTTGCTATAAAAAAAGCCCCCTAATGTGTGAGGTTAGAGGAGTATTTGTGATGGCCAAAATAAATTATAATACCCAGAAGTAGAGTAATGGATACCCATATGGAATAACTAGTTGCTCATGAGAATATTACAATCTATGTTGACTTTGCGCACATGGATGCCAATTTGAATTACAGCGCAGATCCATGTGGAAATATACCAAACAGTTGTTCATGGCCATGAGTAGGAAATACAAAGGTGGCTATATGCCAAAGGTTTTCATAGTCACGAACAAAAACTAGCCTCAAAATCAATCTGGAGATATCTGTATACAATGCAGTACAATCTTATCTCCCATGGTCACTGAAGTTGCATAGGTACTGGTCCAATGAAATATAGCAACAACTCAGGAAAGCTACGAATATGAACTGATGTCTTCAAGTATTCTACACTATCTGCCAAAGGTGCAAGTCTACATTGTGTGAATAAGGGAGTTGAGATCAAACACAATGAGACTTCGTTTGATTACCGGTCATTCTGGTATATCGTTAACAAATGTGAGACAACCTACCAATAATGAAAGTACTTATTAAGGCACCGAGTACATTCTTACAAGTGTGAATAAAGGTGTCGAGGTATAACACTTGAAGAATCCATCGATCAGGGGACATTGATGTATTCCAAACTATCGATGGTGGGAGAACCTACCACTAATGACTTCAAGCCTCTAGGTACTCATAGGACTCTAGGTCTTGTTTCCAGAATATATGGGATGAAGTCAATGGAAGGAGACCTGTTGAAAGGAGAGAATTGAGGCATCTCTCATCATTCAACATGAGGTACAAGGTAGGAGCTTGATGATTTGGAGTAAATCGAATAAAGAACATGTTCATGAACCAACAAACCTGTGCATCTTTTGCGTGTGCCAAATGCAAGCGGGACACGAAAAATATCCTCTTAATAGCATCCAATAAGGAAAACTACTGACAAAGGTGAGGAAACCACCAATAAGGATAATGGCATCCAAGACACTTCATGAATCCCAATTTGTGAATAGATTTCTTTCCATCGAACACAAGGGAAACCCCCCAGTCAGCGACCAATCATGAAATGTCGACTGTTGGGTTCAAGGTTACCTACTAATGATGAAAGTGGGACCAGGGTGCACAATAGAACTACAGCTCCATGTAATTCTAAGACACACTGAGGGTATGGCCGACATGTAAAGTCAAGAGTTCTGAGGAATGGCCGACACAGGTTGATAGACATCCTTTGAACAAGAGCATGAGACATATGGAAGACTCTGGTAGCATATACTCAATGATGAAACTTTGTGATGCAGGAGGCATCAATAAAAATCTCCATAGGTACTGGAAGAGTAACCAGTCGTGGGAGTAAACTCTCAGTAACGAGCTTAGCTTCCTATGGTCATGTTAAACCAAGACTTTTAATGACATGTGGACTCAAAAGTTTGTGCTCTGTTCAAAGGTGACACGTCTACTGCCAATATAAGATAATATACTTTTCTCGCCCATATTTTTTTGTTTTTTCATAGTCAAATGAATTCTATGATACAGAGGAGGAAACGAGTGTCACAAGTAAGAAACTAGTTCCAGCGGTGGAATATACCTATGCTCAATGCAAGGAAGTGCATGCAGGATATGGACACTCGGGGGAATGTTTCCTCTTTGGTATAGGGTGTCAAGATGCAAAGTATATAAACAAGGCTCTGCTTAGCTGATGATGCAAACTGCTGAGGTGAAAGGCTTATAATGAAAAAGCGAGAACCAGAAATAGGCTCAATACTACAAGCAAGAGAATGAGATGCAATTACAACTTAACGCCAAAAAATGTATTTTTTCATAATCTTAGTCTACTTGGTTTGAAAAAGGGGTAAAATTACACCAAATAGACGTCCTTTCAAATCCAATTTACGAGTGTGAAAGAGACAAGTTCACTCGGCGATCTTTTTGCTTTTTGAGAGAGTTGGAAAAGAGATTAAACCAGACTCTTTGGGAGTCCTCTACGTATAGGTCAACATGCTTATGAGTAAGAAATAAGGTTCAAATATAAATTCATGTATTAGCTACAAGGGACTCCCGATCCTACAAACAAAAATCTCTGCATGGGCACCGAATGGAGCAGGGGATCTAACTAGGGTACCCATGTTTGGTAAGTCTCTACCATTCAATAACCACACTTCTAGCTGCATATAGAAGGTTTTGTGTCGCTATTAAATGGGTTTGTACCTAAGGAATATGAGTGGCGATCATGGCATGATGCAAGTGTGAATAATGGATTGTTGACCTATCCTATATGTTGGATGATGAAAACACCTGTCCAAAGTTACGAATGTGCGAAATGGCGCTGAAAACCGCAAGAATCCCTAGATAAAACCACCAAAACCAACTCCATCCATTGTCGTATTAGTCCATTAGGAAAAAATATTAGACAAAACTATGTAAAGTGGGTAAAATATTTCTATAAATAGTAAAAAAAAACAATTTTACTATATCGTTTGTATTTTTTACCCAAATAGTGCATTTTGGACCAAATTGCCCTCAATTTTCAATTGTTGATTGCGGGATCTACGAGTGACAGAATCAACAACCATTTGGACTAGGTAATTCATCTTTCTCCTCTCTTTAATTCTAGTGGATTAAAATTTACAATTAGGTTTCCTTTTTGGAGTATTTTAGGGCGCAATTTAGAAACTAAGGTATACGCGGGCTATAGATCATCGGGTCATGTATACGCATACCTATACGTGACTATTTTCAAAATAGCCAACGTATAAGAATCCCTATAAGTGACTTTGTAAATTGTAGCTCGTGTACATGTCCGTGTATAAGGTTTTTAAGATGTTGCTAACTCAAAAAATGGTTTGAATCTTGCAGGATGGTGCTAGAGTGGAGAGAAAGAGAGCATGAAGACGTGGATGTTGCAGTGGAGAGAGATTCAGGGGCCCAAATGACCTTAAAAAGATGTGGGTTGTAAAAATTTTGGGATCTCAAAGGTATGAGGGATCAAGTGAGATTGCTTCAGCGGTTTGTGAACTATTGGGATCCAAATACTGAGACCTTCAAACTTGATGGACAACCATTGAGGATTGAAGTTGAGGACATCTAATTTTTTATAGGATTGTCACATTGGGGTGAGGTGGTCAACCTCAAAGACCAGGGAGATGGAAGTGGCATGAACATAGAGAATTACATAGCCACTCATTACATTGCAAGAACAGAGAAGGTAGGGATCCAACTCTCGATCAGAGTGATCAACAATCTGAGTCTCAATATTGTTGTCCTAGTGTTGACACGGATCACAGGGTTGACCTCTTTGCACCAGGAATTGAGTCCACTTATGTTATATTCAATGGAGTGATTGTGACCCATGATTTATGAATGGTGCACCTCATTGTTGGCCAACATGAAGAGCCAGTTGACAAACTGCAAATTGGGTAGAAAGAGGAACTTTGGGTTCGCGTGTATTCTTTGTAGTTTTTTCTTCGAGAAAGCTCCAGGATTAGGTCCTAGAGTTGAGATTGTTTCCCATGGACCTCATGATCCATCCATGGCATGGTGTACCGAGGTGACAAGGCGACAGGGGGGTGGTAGGGTGCCAACACCCTACAACGATGTGTTTTTCTTCTGGTGGAGTCAGAAGGTGATGGCTCTAGAGGAATACCATTACATAGAGATTGACTTCAGATGAGATCCATACATGTCATTACCACTAGGTTCCACCTATGGAGACATAGGTATGCCAAAGTTTTTTTAATATTTCAATTTTTTGTATTTTTGCATAAGAAAACAAAAATATTTTTGGATGATGTCAAGTACTAAATAAACATGTTTGATGCAGATGTGGGTCCACGATGGCCATACGAACTTCCACGACACCAAAAGAGGCATCGGGGGGATGATCCAGCGAGATGGGATGTTGATAGAGTGCTTCAAAACGTGCAGGGAAACCTGTCTCGTTTGACGCAGAGGATTCCCATGGTTCAGGTAGAGGATATGTCGGAGGTGATACAATGATAGGTGGTAGGTGTGCCTCGTGCATGGGTATGACTCTTTCATCGTCTCACAAAATCCATAGCATTCTATCATGACACTCATCCGGTTCCATGGGCGTAGATGTCGTGATAATTGTATGATCGACCTTATATGTATTTTGAAGGTGTGAGACCCAATTTTGTACTATAACATCATATTTTTGGAGAGATGAAATATATAAAAACATTGACCTTCGGCTTTACTTATAATACAATGTGTACATTGATGAAAGTGTTTTCTTTGCCTCAGTTATGTGACAAATTCCAATCTAAAAAAAAATTAGCATATGCATCGGATACATAAATAGAAATTCTAGGTGTGTGATGATAAGTAATAAAATCAAAATGTCATTCCAAAATTCGTACCTATAAGAATCGTTGGAGTAGAGTAGGGTCACGTACACGGTAACTTCTGTTCAACTGACATACTACTAACTAGGAGTCCAAGTGAACTTCTAAAGAGTGAATACCATGTGAAATGGCATCACGCAAAAGTTCGTTAACAACACTATATTCTGCCACATTATTCGTGGATGGCCCTAGGAAAACGCCACCTAAAGACACCAGTAGACCCTTGGGTGAGGAAACAACCCAAGCAGCAAAAGCCAAGTTATGTGTATGAAGACTAGCCCTGTCTATGAATCCTAAGTAGACCAAAGACTCCGTTGACATCTCCCAACCAAGGGAAAACTTGATAAGCAAGCTGAAGTTAAAAAAGAGGGAAAATATATATACACTAAAATACATTAGTATACAAAGAGTTACACCTAAGCTTGGGGCTCAAGCATAATATCTTTTCAAATAGAGCCCATTCCTAGGCTCATCCAGCATGTTCCCTTCACAATATTCTAATTCATAGGCTCCTTTTCTAAGACACGACGCACAATATATGGACCGTTCCACATGGGTTTGAACTTGCCTACCCCCAATAGTTCTTTGGCTTGGTCATACATAAGGAAAAAGTCACCCTCAGCATATTGTCAAGGACAGACAAACTTATCAAATTGGACCTTGACACTTCTTTTATTTGCTTCGATGGTCATGGAGGCATCTCGACGCTACTCATCTAGACTCTCTAGGTGTATGAGGCGTTGTTTGAGATCGTAAGTTTCAGGTAGGAGCATAACTGCCAGTCTAAGTGAAGGGATTTTTCATTCAATAAGTAGGATTGACTCCACACCGTGTACTAACTAGAAAGGAGAAAAATTGGTGGAAGTCTTAACCAAGGTTCGGTATGCCCAAAGTGTTGGGTAAAGAATGATATGCCAGTCAAATTTTCTTTGGCTGATGGTTTTCTGCAAAATTTTCTTGAGAGACTTATTCACAGCCTCTAGTTGTCCTTTTTCCTGGGGGTAGTAAGGGGAAGAATGACCATGTCTAAACCCCAGTTTTTATGCTAATTCTTTCATCATTTCATTTTGAAAGTGACTACCGTGATCAATGATAATCTCACTCTGGATTCTGAACCTAGCTATAATTTGATTGAATACGAAGAAGGCAGTGGTCTTACCATCAGATCTGACTATGGGCATGGCCTCATCCCACTTAGTAAAGTAGTCTACGACAATGATAATGTGTTGATTCCCTCCAGATGAAGTTGGGTTGCAATCTACAAAATCCACCCCCCACTTGGTGAAGGGACCGACAATAATGACTGGATGGAGAGGGGATGGATGCGAGCGCACTTTTCGAGTGAGCAACTGGCAGGGGTGACACTTCTTAATTGCTTCGACGCAATCTTTAAAAATAGATGACCAAAAATAACCATCTCGCAAAATTTTATGGGTTGTTGCAAGCCCTGATAGATGGCCACCACAAGCCCCACTGTGCCAGTCGTTTAGAATAGAATCATCTTCTTCGTGAGTCAAACAAGGACGTGAGATATTTTCTACTCCTCGGCGATATAGAGTGTCGCCGACGATAAGGTAGTTCTTATCTTGGTATCGTATACATTGTCGATCATCTCATGAGAGATGCTGAGGGAACTTCAAAGTTTTAATATAGAAAACAATATCTACATACCATGGGTCTGACGACGACACAATTAAAATGTGTTCATCTGCAAATGAATCAACATGAATAACGTCCTCATCTAACCGAGGGAAGTCGAATATTAACTTTGCAAAAACTAGTGATTTCTTGGACTTCGCAGAAGTGAAATCAAGACTGAATTCTTGTAGAATGACAATCCATTTATTGTACTTTCCCCCTATGATACACCTAGTAAGGATGTATTGAATTAGATTGACGTCGACAACCACGGTATTCTTGCAAAACAATATATAGTGTCGTAATCATTAAACTACATGAACGGCAACCAAAGCTATCTTTTCAACATGAGAATACTTGAGTTTAGGGCCGACTAAATTTCGGCTAAGATAGTAAATGATGTGCTCATAGAGCTCGTCATCCTCCAACACCATACCAATCATTTCTTTGGACACGGCGACATAAAGCAAGTAATATTTAGCAGAGGTTTCGATACCAAGGATTTCTCCAAAGCATCGAAGGATTCTTGGGCTCGCTCATCCCAGATAAAAGGATTGTCTTTCTTTAAGAGACACATGAAACCCTTAGTAATATTGGCATAGTTCACTATAAACCATCGTAAAAAGTTAGCTTTCCCTTGTAAACCTTGAAGTAGATGAATAGTGTGCGCGGGAGGCAATCAAAGTATTGCCTCAACCTTTAATGGATCTACCATGATCCCAGTCTCAGAGACTAAAAATCCTAGAAGTCGACCTAGTCTAATGCAAAAGATTCATTTATGAGGGTTCAAATGGATGCGATAATGGCGTCATATTTCAAAAACTAGTCGAAGGTGTTTAAGGTGATCCACTCTCTTACGGGAGTGAGCAACGAGATCGTCGAGATAGGGTTCGACTATATGCTTGAGATCGTGAAATGTGAAGGTGATAGCTCATTGTAAGGTTACTCCAGCATTCTTAAGGCTGAAAGGAATCTTCCAATATGCAAATGTGCCCCAAGGGAAAATAAATGTCGTCTTATGTTGTTCCTTGGGCTTAACCTGAATTTGGTTATACCCTGAAAATCTGTCCATAAAAGAAAAAAAATTGCTTCTCGCACATTCATCAAGAATTTGATCAATGAAGGGTGTCAGGAAGTTATCTTTGGGACAGGCTTTATTCAGGTCACAAAAATCCATGCATATGCAGATGGTTCCTTGATTTTTATTCATAGGAACTGGATTGGATACCCATTCGGTCAAGGGAGTCGGGTATATAAAAACAATGTTAAGAAGTTTTTCTACCTCTGCCTTAATAGCAGGGGCCTTCCTAGGATTGACAACTCTAAGTCGTTGTTGAACAGGCTTAGAATTTGGGTACATTTAATCTCACGTTCGACAATTCGAGGGTCGATTCCTGGCATCTCTTCATATGAGCAAGTGAATACATCACGGAATACTTTGAAGAGATCGGTGTAGATCAAAATTTATTTCGACGAATAGTCTGCACCGATGTATACATTTTCAACCTTGCCAGGAACACAAGAGATATCGATCGTGAAGGTAGGAGAGATACTTGCCATGTTTCCTTCAGCATAAATTCCATGCATATCAAGTGTAACTATGGCATGACCAACTATCTCACTCAAGGTAGATCTAAAATCATCCTGTTCGATTTTGGCAAGCTCTGGGAGAAAATAAGAGCGATGATGCATATCATCCCATGGCCTGTCAAAACCATTCATGGCCTCTATGATAGCTTCATCCAAAGGTAGAGTCTCATCAAGGTGGTCACATGAACATGACAATGAAGTGGCCCACACTGGTTCTAGAATAGGATCCTCCTCATCCGTCTGCGAGGTAACAAGACCTGGGTCGGTGTAAGATTCAAGAACAACTTGATACACTATCTCTGTTGCTGATAGTGGCATGGTCATTCCAATATGTGACTGACCTTCAAAAGATGCAGTCAAGGAAGGTAGTTTCCAAGGATCGTTAAAATATGAATTGTGGAAAGGAACGGACCTCTTTGAAAAAGTAGACCTACTAGACATGGGGTATATATGATGAACCAGAGCCATGAAGTCAAAGGTACACATAAGGGATGAATACATTTTGAGACCGATATTCTCAGTTGTCGGATGAGAATTGTTGATCATGGGGATCGATGGTCCAACCGATGCATTGGGGCTAGTGTACGGAAAGGACAATTGGTTGATTGTCATGATCTTCCCATCGTGAGGAAAGGAATGAGTGTGGAAGACAGACAATATTGCAGTCATAGAATAAGTCCAATTGCATGCTAGTAACAAATTGTAGTCGAAGGGGGCATCGACCACCTCAACATCCACCTCTACTGTCTTCCAACCTAACTGGACTAGGAAGGCATGAAGAATACCATGAGGGCGGAAGGAATGACCGTCAAAATAATTCAACATGGTCTAAGATTGAGAAAGGGTCAGAGAGATGAGGGATTTCCAATAGACCAAGGACATCACACATGTTGCAGTGCCTTCATCAACAAAAATACATTTGATGGTATACTTTGAGTAACCCACATGGATTTGGAATGACACGTGATAAGGAAAGCGAGGCTTCACATCTGTGACATAAAGATTGATAACTTTAGAGCCACAAGGATATAGAGCTCCTAATGCAAATAGAAAGGCATTCCTCTGTGAAGGACACATCTGGAGTACCTCCAGAGTCGACATCTTACAAGGGGTTTGACCCAGATCTTCAACAATAGAATAATTATGGGTGGATCTAGCATTAGGATTGTGGGTAGAGCGCCTTTCAGAATAAGGGGAGGGGGCTCTAGTTTCTTGATATGTAAAGGAGTCTCTGGACGAGGGGGAGACTCTAGACCAGGTACAATCTGTGGAGAACTCTAATCGCGAGACCGACTGGCTACATTAACCTCGGATTTAACCATATTGATGCATAAACAGTCACTGTCTTGCGTCGGTGGGTTTTGACTCCGACCCACCGCATTTCTGGTGTTTGAGGAGCTTGAGGCCATGTGTTGATTATGTGTAAAGGAATTATTCAGCATAGTGAGCGGTAGAGATAAAAGCCTTGCAGCTTCCGCAATTTTGGGGCATAAGTGGGTAAGGTGATCGTCTATACAAATATTGCATGGAAACTTCACCTTTCTCTTTTCTTTCTTTCCCTCACCATTATTATTATTCGACTTCTCATTATTACCATTGTCCTTGGTTTTATTATTATTCTTCCCACCCTTACAATCGTTACCATGTCCTTTATTTTTATTCCCACCTGGTTGTTGGTTACCATTCGGGTTAGTCAAGGACTGCACAAAATGTACATCCACCAATTGAGTGGGAGTGGAGGACACAGATGAAGCTACCCCCATACAGGCTGGTTTAGAGACAAATGTTTCAACCGGCTTGTCACCAAGTCTGCATATTTCACATTGGTAGAGCCTACAATGCCATCGACATGAGGCCCATGCTTTTGTCTAGGGTCATAGTTTGACCTCGGTGCATATGGAAGAATCTCGTATAACATCCCAGACTGAGCATATATATTATCTAACTGTTGGGATTTAAAAATTGCTTCTTTAGATGTAACCTCGGATGTAGAAACATTCTTCGAAATATAAGGCTATAGAGACTTCAGGAACCACTCTAGCAGGAATTCCGGGGGTATGTAGGCCTTGATCAACCTCTTCCTTCTACGCCATTCTTGTATGTGATCTGAGATATTGGTGGCTTTGTCCTAACATAAGGTCGATAGAATTTATATGCTAGCATTGTAACGAACCGAAAATTGGAAGTGGTTGCGGAATACTAAAACCATCTGATTAAAAGTTCCATACGTCCCCCCTGGTATCTTTATATACCATTTCACGGAAACCCCTGTGAGGGTGCATTGAAACAATATTAAATGAATAGAAGCATATTTAAGGGAGTTCGAAGAGAACCAAAGGTGAAAAGTAGTGACATGATCACCAAGATCTTCACCAATATTGCCTTCTAATTTTGGAATATCTGAAGGAAGCTTGGTGGGAACGGGGAGCCATGTCGGATCATGATGCATAGGGTAATTCATCAATCTAGAAAAGTCTGGCAGATTGAGCGTGGCCAGAAAAGGGAGATGGGGTTGTGGCATCTGGCCCCAAGCTCCCTGAAAAGATTGTTGTTGGGGAATTCCATCCCATCCAGGTTTATGGAATGCACCATGGCCCTGTCTAGGATTGTAAGACCCTCCTCTGAATTGATTCATGAGGGGTTGGTTGGGCACCATTCGAGTAGGAATTTTATGATGAGGGTTGTAAAAATTTCCCCCAACTGGAGTGGCTCCAGGATGGGGATTTCCAAATGGGTGAAACCGACCTCCTCCGGGTGTGAATCCGGAGGATAAAGGTGGATTTTTCATGCCAAATGTGTTGGTCGGAATCAGTACAAAGAACGTATGTGTAAAGGAAAGACCATAAGTAGCAGATTGTCTACCAGGTTGGCTACTCCATCCAGGAGCATTAGGACCAAGATTAGACCTAGGGTGAAAAGGAGGAAGGCCTCCAACTGTAGGATTCTTTTGTGGGATATGAGCACCACCAAACAAAAAATGGAGTATATGGAGGAGACATGCCCCCAAGTCCAATACTAGTATTCGTAGTAGATGTTGGGATGGAGGATGAAAATTGTGATGTGAAATTCGGCATACCATAATAAAAAGGGCTAGAGACCGTAGGCATGGACTAAATATTGTATCCCAATGAGTGACAAAGGGACCCAAAAGGTTTCGTGGCTATAGGTTGAGTATTCATTATAGGACAGACATGAGTGATGATAGGAACCTTCGACACTACGACCATTGTGGTTGAAGGTGTCGAAGGAGTATCGTTAACTATAGTGGGTATGGGAGTCGAAGGACTCCTAATATCTTTCTGAATCGATTCAGTACTCATCCTTGTATGATCACAAGTCTAGTAAGATGTGGTGGTAATCATAACAAGCGGTGAGACCTACGGAGAAGTTGGTATGGCTCCACGATGACTTAAGACTTGAGATATAAAAAACAAATCCTAAGGCCAACTAGTAATCAAAGAGCACACCAAAATAAAATAAACAAAAGGCCAATATGCACACAAACAGGATAAAGTGGTTGAAAGGGGCCTCCCTCCCTAAAGTAGGTATGCCTCACCCAAGAGGGGCCTAAGACTCCCTGCAAAATATCGGAGGTATCAAAATCAATTCTAAGGGCCCTTGTGGGATTAACAACTAGTCGGTCAGATCCCCTGAGAGAGGTAATCCTCCATAAAGGTTGTGTTTTGTCGACCCTTATTTGACCCAGGGTACTTGCAGAATAACCCCTGCAAGTAACCTATGTGGTACCTATGTCAAGCAACTAAGAAACAACGATATAACCGATGTGCAGGTGAATAGTCGTAAGTCAGGTCTACCGTATGGGCAGGGTAACAAAGCCTGAAACCTTGAAAGCACCGCCTCTCATAGAGTTAAAGGTACTAGAAAGATCCCCATATATGAATAGATCCCCAGAAATATAGTTAACGCTAAGAAGGTATTGGGGCATATCCCCTCAACCAACCTCACATGACCTCATGCTTAACTCCATTGTAAGCGGATCCTCCTGACATTGCCAATTATACAATTGATTTCACCACTCCCTTAGTCAGACACATATGTCGATTTGATAGCCTTGGAGAAGTTTACTCACAAAATCCTATTCCAAGGCTCTAAATCTTAAACTAGTTTGTGCACCCTATAAAATAAAATCATTTCTAATCAATTTTAAATGATCAGTGTTTCTTTTAGTGGCCTTTCTTACTCAAAAAAGTTGTGGTCGTGAAACTGATGATTTTATGACTCGACAAGTAAAATAAATGAATATGAACTAAAAATGCAAAGTCCTAACTTCAATTCTCAATAAATGATAAGCTTTTCAAAATGCAATTTTCAATTTAGTTCTACAATTCCAAATAAGATGCAATCTTTCTACACATGTACTAAGATCAATGATAAGGACCTAGAAGATCAAATGCCAACAATGCAAAAGGCTTAATATTTTTGTATTTTCAATATAAAAGAAAGAAAATGCAAGGATTGAACAACAACTTGATATAAAGATTCTATTGTATGTAAACAAAGACAAACCAAGTAGGATATCAAGAAGCAAAACACCCAGCCCAAAATACAAGGACAATCAAATGAAAAGGATTATGAGAAGGGAACCACCTAAAACTTCAAACAAAGAAGGGTTTCCTATTATTCCACATAAACTTAACAGTCATAACAGAGACCCAGGAAGACTCAGCAACCATCAAGACTTACCCAGCAAACATCAAACTCATCAATTAAGAAAAAAGGGATGATGTACGCGACTGTTCAGGAGAAACCTACCTATATACGCCTCTTGCAGAAGGAAAACTTGCGTATGTATGCGTATGTCAGGTAAAAACCTACGTATATGTGTTAAAACAATGCCAGGCTAAGGATAAGGCCAAGAAACTCAAAATGAACAGAGGTTCTCAAGCAGTTAGATGAAAAGAAACACAATATAAACAAGAGAAATCAAAGGAGAAAAACACTCCAAACCCCAAAAAGAAGATTATGTCCCCAGTATGATCGCCAATTCTATTATGAGGAAAATATCTTTATGGCAAGGAGTAAACCAAAAAAGATAGAAATGACTGTATAAATCAACTCTAATCCCAGGTATGCCAAATAAACAAATATGCTAACAAGACAAGATAAAGAGCCTACCTTGTCCAAACGTTCGATGAAGTCCATCGTTGAGCACTTGAATCAAAGCAATACACCTACAACTTGTCCTCAACAACCAAAAAACACAAGCGTATGGTGATAATATATAAAGTTATCACTTTCAGTAGCATAATCCATCAACATTCATAACAAATACTCCCATGGAATAACAATTCAAATATTTTCAAGATATTAATTGGATGAGAAAAGAATATTTCTATTAAAATGTAATCAACAGAAGTGAAAGAATTTCAAACTTCCATCTCGGCACGGTTCGGAACCGAGAAACTAAGTCCCTTCTAGTTGGGCCTCCACCACTTCAATCCTCCACCAAAGGAAAGCTCATGTAAGAGAGACAATGAAGTTCTCAATCAATTAGGGAAGAGCTTGGGGGATGAACAATGTGTTTAGACTTAAAAGGACAAAGGGATGCAGACTCAATATGAATTGAATAATTTCTCCAAAGTAACTTTTCTCTCAAAGTTGAATTCTTCTCCTCTTTTCCACAGCTTGGATATGGCCCATTTATATCCTTCCAATGGAACTGAAGGGCTAAGTCGAAATGTTTCGAGTATATCAAAGGTCAAGGATCATGGATCACGTGACGTGACATGGAAACCTGACACTATTTTTTAATTTTGGGCACAAAACCTAATGTACACGGGCTATAGTGGTGCAAACTGTGTATACGCATGTTGTATAAATATTGTTTTTAGCTCTGGGATTTGCAAAAATGGAATTCAAGTCTACATAGGGAAATGGAAAAAGGCCTTCTGAGAAAATTTGCATAGGGTGAGGCAAATATTGCTATAACACATGCCACTCCCAACTCCCTGGGCTTTGAGGTTCACCACCTCACCCCAACATGACAATCCTTTTAGAAATTATATGTCCTTGACTTCAATCCTCAATGGTTTCCCATTAAGGTTGAAGGCCTCTGTATCTAGATCCCAATAGTTCACCAACATCTGGAGCAGTCTCACTTGAGCCGTCATGCCTTTGAGAGCCCAAACTTTATATAGCCTACATCTTCTTAATTTGATTTGGGGCCCTGGATCTCTTTCCACTACAGCATCAACATCTTCATGTTCTCTTTCTCTCCACTTTAGCACCATCCTACAAGTTTAAAATCAATTTTTCAGTCAGTACCATTCTAAAAATTCAACTCACGGACTTGTACGTGAGCTGCAACTTACATAGTCACATATAGGTATGCATATATGTGGTTTGTTTTGATAACAGTCATGTATAGGGTTGTGTATATGCGACCCAATGATCTACAGCTCGCGCATACCCTAGTTTCTAATTTACGCCTTCAAATACTCAAGAATTGAAGCCTAAATGAAAATTTTAAACCAATAGAAATGAAGAGGAGAAAAAGAAGACGGTTGTCAATTTCATCACTCATATATTCTGCAATCCGTAATTGAAACTCAGGGGGAATTTGGTCCAAAATGCACTATTTGGGTAAAAAATACAAATGGTATAGTAAAATTCTTTATTTTCACTATATATAGAAAAAATTTACCCACTTTGCAGAGTTTTTGCTAATATTTTGGCCTTATGCACTAATAACACAGTGGATGGAGTTGGTTTTGGTGGTTTTATCTAGTGATTCTTGCAGTTTATAGCATCATGTTGCCCGTTCATAACTTTGGAAGGTATTTTCGTTGACCAACATATAGGATAGGCCATCACTCTGTTTTGCACAATTTCACTACCATATAACTGCAATTTGTATGCCTTAGGTATGAACCCATTTATTAGCGACACGGAACTTTCTTTCTACGACTAGAAGTGTCGTTATTGAATGGTAGAAACTTACCAAACATGGGTGCCCTAGTTATAACCTCTGTGCCAATCGGTGCCCATGCAGATATTTTTCCGTAGGACCAGGAGTCCCTTATAGCTAATATACGACTTTGTGTTCGAACCTCATTTCTTACTCATAAGTGTGCTGACCTATACCTATGGGACTCCCAACGAGTCTAGTTTAAGCTCTTTTCCGACTCTCTCAAAAAGCAAAAATATTGTCGAGTGAAATTTT
This sequence comes from Picea engelmannii, assembly GCA_009831015.1. NCBI lineage: Eukaryota > Viridiplantae > Streptophyta > Pinopsida > Pinales > Pinaceae > Picea > Picea engelmannii. The sequence continues at coordinate 107,139 of ML798123.1, forward strand.
ATCTTTCACACTCGTAAATTGGATTTGAAAGGACGTCTACTTGGTGTAACTTTAACCCTTTTTCAAACCAAGTCAACTAAATTTATGAAAAAGGACATTCTTTGGCGTTAAGTTGTAATTGCATCTCATGCTCCTGCTTGCAGTATTGAGCTTATTGTCAGTTCTCTCTTTCGCATTATAATTCTATCACCTCAGTAGTTTGCATCATCAGCCAAGCAGAGCCTTGTTTATATCCTTCGCAACTTGACACCCTATTCCCTAAGAGGAAACATTCCCCTGAGTGTCCATATCCTGCATGCACTTCCTTGGATTGAGAATGCGTATGTTCCACTATTGGAACTAGTTGCTTACTCGAGACACTTTTTTCCTCATCTGTATCATAGCATTCATTTGACTATGAAAAAACAAAAAAACATGGGTGGGAAAAGAATATTATCTTATGTTGGGAGCAATCGTGTTGCCTTTGAACATAGCACAAAATTTTGAGTCCACTTGTCATCAAAATTTTGGGTTTATCATGACGTTAGGAAGTTGAGCTCGTTACTTATATTTTACTCCCCCGACTGGTTACTCTTCTAGTCCCTATGGAGAGTTTGATTGGTGCCTCATGCATCACAAAGTTTCATCATTGAGTCTATGCTGCCAGAGTCATCCATATGTCTCATGCTCTTGTTCAAAGGATGTCTATCATCCTGTGTCATCCATTTCTCATAACTCTTGACCTTGCATGTCTCAGAGTTATATGAAGTTGTAGTCCTACCATGCACCCTAGTCCTACTTTCATTATGGGTAGGTGACCTTGAACCCAGTAGTCGACCTCTCCTCATTGGTCGCTGACTGGGGGGTTTCCCTTGTTTTCGATGGAAATAAATCTATTCACACATCAATATTTGTGCAGTGTCTTGGAATCCATTATCCTCATTGGTGGTTTCCTCGCCTTTGTCGGCATTTTTGCTTATTGGTTTCTATTCAGAGGGTCTTTTTCATGCATTTCTTGTATCTGGTGCATGCAAAAGATGCATAGGTTTGTTGTTTCATGAACATGTTCTTCGTCTGTGTTCCTCCAAATCATCAAGCTCTTGCTTTGTACCTCATGTTGAATGATGAGATATTCCTTAATGCTCTCCTTTCTGTGGATCTCCTTCCATCTACTTTAACCCATCTATTCTAGAAACGAGACCTAGAGTCCTATGAGTACCTAGAGGCTTGCAGTCATCATTAGTAGGTTATCTCACCATCGACAGTTGGGAATACATAAATGTCTCATGATCGATGGATTCTTCAAGTGTTCGACCTCAACTCCTTTATTAACACTTTTAAGAATGTACTTGGTGCCTTGATACCTACTTTTATTATCGGTAGGTTGTTTCGCATTTGCTAACGGTATACCTTAATGACTGGTAATCAAACGAAGTCTCATTGTGTTTGACCTCAACTCCTTTATTCACATAAGGTAGACTTTCACCTTTGGTGGATCGTGTAGAAGACTTGAAGACATCAGTTCCTAGTCACATCTTTCTTGATTTGTTGATATCATTCATTGGACCAGTACCTATACGACTTCAATGATCATGGGAGATCAGATTATACTCCATTCTATACAGATATCTTCAGATTGATTTTGAGACTGGTTTTCACTGGGCCTTGTTCATGACTATGACAGTCTATGGCATGTATATACTCTTGTATTTCCTATTCATGGCCATAAACAACTATTTGATATATTTCCACATGGATCTACAGTGTAATTCAAGATTGGCATCCATGTGTACAAAGTCATTATGAAATGTAATATTCTTATGAGAAACTAGTTCGTCCAGTTGGGTCTGCATTACTCCACTTCTGAGAATTATAATATATTTCGACCATTGCAGATACTCATTTGACCTCACACATTAGGGGGCATATGTTATAGCAAGATTTTCCTCACCCCATGCAAACTTTCTCAAAAGGAATTTTCCATTTCCCTATGCAGACTTGAAGTCCCTTTCTGCAGTTCCCAAAGATAAAAATTGTATTTTTCCACATATACGTGCCCTGACAGCTATACAACACGCGTATACACAAGTTGCACCATTATAACCCGCGTACATCGTGTTTTGTGCTCAAAATTAAAAAATGATGTCGGGTTTCCATGTCACATCACGAGATCCATAATCCTTGACCTTCCATATACTGGAAACATTCTGAATCGGCCCTTCAGTTCCATTTAAACACTATAGATGAGTCATATCCAAGTTGTGGAAAAGAGGAGAATAGTTCAACTTTGAGAGAAAAGTTACTCTATAGAAATTATTCACTTCATATTGAGTCTGCATCCCTTTGTCCTTTTAAGTTTGAAAACATTGTTCAGCTCCCAAGCTCTTCCCTATTTGATAGAGAACCTCATTGTCTATCTTAGATGAGCTTTACTTTGGTGAAGGATTGAAGTGGTGGAGGCCCAGCTAGAAGGGACTTAGTTTCTTGGTTCCAAACGTGATGACACAGAAGTTTGTCATTCATACACTTCTGTTGATTAGATTTTAATAGAAATACGCTTTTCTCGTGCAATTAATGTCTTGCAAATATTTGAATTGTTATTCCATGGGAGTATTTGTTATGAATATTGATGGATTATGTTATTATATGTGCTAACTTTATATATTATCACCATATGATTGCATATCTTAGTTCTTTAGGACAAGTTGCAGGTATATTTCTTTGAGTCAAGTGCTCAACAGTGGATTTCATAGAACGTCTGGACTAGGTAGGTTCTTTATCTTGTCTTGTTAGCATATTTTTTTATATAGCAGACTTGAGATTAGAGTTGATTTTTGCAATCATTTATGTCTATTTTGGTTTACTCCATGCCATAGAGTGATTTTCCTCGTAACACTATCCTATCATAGTTAATACATTCATCTACTAAGGACTATTACATTGAATGGTAATTACATTCAGATATGAGTCGATACTCAGTATATGTACAACCTTATCTGATAATTAAGGTGATTACAACATATGCTACCTTATGTGATGGCTCAATCCTCAAAACATTTAAAATCTTTAAATTACAATCCTTTCAAAATAGAATGACAGGCTCTCCTCAGAATTCAAAAACAGTTTAAAATTTGCACGCTGGGTGTTGAGTTGTCCTCCACTCAACTTCTTTAACTCCTGATGGTGATGCTCCTGCATCACTGTGTGATTGGAAAGATTCCATATGATTTCACCTTTTTTTACTCTTGATAAAGCAGAGCTAGCCAAGGGTGCCATTTTTATCCTAATTATGCTTTTAAGGACTTTTACTTTTTTATATGTAATTAAATTTTTGGAATTATATTGATGCATTTGCATAAAGGGTATGCATATGTAATTGTCATGAATAGTAATGCATGGACAAAATTACACGTTTAGTAATATATAGACATTTTTTGAATGGAAAATTTTCATATGGACTCTGTGCCAAAGAGTAATACCATTCAATACACTAGCTACAATGGGCAAGCTCCTCTATTATCAACATAATCAATCAGTTCAAGTAGAAGGTTGACCGTACGATATATATGCAATATATGGAGTAAAGGGATGACATATATGCTTCCAACCTCATGTATGGAATTAAGGAGAGATGCTACTAGAAATAATATGATCTTAATGGAGGTAATCTCAACAATGACCACAAAGGATACTCGGTTTCTTACAGAAACTATCTATCTTGAAACTACCTTTTGGTCCTAGAGTAAGACCTATAACTTCTTTTGATTGGATAAGAGCTTGTCTTCCTCGGACATAAAGAAACATGTTAATGACCCAAGACCTAGATACATCTAGCGGGAGTGTAAATATACCCCCTTACATACCACTAACATGTCATTTTAGGTGGTGTGGTTTTCCTTGAATAACAATTATGAGTCAACTCACACAACTAGTGATGGTTGTCCTCATTGTTGATTCACCACTAAGTTATGATAATATTTGTCACCTTTGAAAATTAATTTTACATTATATAAAGAGGGTGTAAAGAGGGTGTTGGAAATTCATAATATTTCTCATTGTTGAATCGATTTAGTATGTTATACTTATCAGACATGAGACAATTTATGTCAATGTTTTCTACGAGAAGTTTAAAAACTTAGGATATAATATTGTTTAAAGTGTGCAAATCATTTTTTTGATTTTAACTCAACACTCTAAATTGGAATTGTTTTATAAATATTTAACTATTTAATCAAAATTAAAAATAATAAACAAATAAATATAAATAATAGAATTTCCTCGTTCAGATTTTACAATTTCACTTAGGAAAAGGGAAAACACAATGACAGAGTCCATATGGACTCTGTCCATAGTAAGGATAGTAGTTTCTTCAATGTTTCTCCTGAGACTATCTTATCTATAGTGATTGGATAGCAACCAATTGGATCTTTATCTCAATCCTTATCTTGTATCTTCTATCTATGTATATTTCGAGAGAAGGACAAAAGTAGTGTTATTTAAAGAATAGCATGGATATATTACTAATGGATGTCAATATACAAATTATCTAAATTTGGTTCTTGGTCCCTCGAAGAAAAAACATGGTGTTTGCATCATAATTTTTCATCATTCTTCAAATGCAATTACAATTGTATGAAAGTATCTCTCTCCAGTATGAAATCATAGGGTTCTATTTTCCAACTAATTAAGGATGTTATAATCAAAATGGTCTTGGAATTTTTGGCCTCAGAAAGGATAAGACACAGACCAAATTTTTATTTTTATTTTTAATCCGTCAAGATAATCCAGCAACATCACTAGAACCATTAGTTTTGAAATGGATTAGTAGTTCCTCATATGAATTTAGTAAGATGCCAATTATAATCAACGTCAATCAAAAAAACAAATCTCAATTTTAAAAGGAGAATAAAATTGCATTCTTTCTGAATGGCACTGAGTCCATATGGACTATGTGCCATCTTCTTCGATTAGATTTTATATAAATTTCCAACTCTATTTTTTCCTAAAATGGAATTTAACTTTGATTATGGTCCCAACGAAAAAAAAGGCTCATGGAGTGTGTTAATTATGTTCAAATGTTGCATTTTTTTCTTTGTACTTTTATTTCAAAGTGTTTTTTTTTTCTCAATGGTGGTTGGAAAGTGTTAAGAGTATAATAATTGAATTTAAACACTATATGTGCTTTTTTAAAAGTATGATGCATAATTTGAGTGGAAAAAAAAGTTTAAGTTGGCACATATTGCGAAGGAATAAAATATATTCGGACAGAGTCCATATGGACTATGTTCCTTCATAACCACCCTAAAAACCTTTCATTTTAAGACACAATAAAATGCATAAAATTACCCAAAGTTTCACTTAACTATATAACATAGTTTCAACAAAATTGAGCATAGTTATATAACATAGTTTCTACAAAATCAAACAATAGATAGTTTCAACAA
>ML798123.1:142937-172291 GCA_009831015.1 Picea engelmannii
CACAATTAAGCATGGGTTCTCTTACTCCACAAAGCATCTTCCCGTGAGGGCTTTCACCATAAGGGGACCAGTTTAGAGTTCATCCATATTTACTTCTTATAAACAATGACAAAACAATAATGAGTCATATTTACATCAAACAATATTGGGTCCATTACCAAAACCTTTGTGCTACTGGTCTTTCTTCAAGGGTTGACATCAATGACAACCAACCTTAATCAACACATTAATTGTAATTGTACCTCCTAGTCTCCTATATATACCAAGGAGACATTTCATTTGGAATCATCTTGTAATTGTGAATTCATATGATGCATAAGGAGATTTCCCCCTCGAAGAGGCTTATTATCTGATTTTTTCTCTTTTTCATGGCATTGAGTACTTATTCTTATCTTTTTATACTATTTTGATATTTGGTTCTTAGCATTTGGTAGCAGAGCTAGACAATCCTTGGGACTGGCTTCTTCAAAACAAGTCTTCTTGGAATTTTCACTACAACGTTTTTTTATCGAAGGTTTCAAGATCTGGAATTTCTATGTTATATAGGAGACATATATAGATAGCGTGGGTCCAAAATTCAGATCTTGGTTCATTATATTTTTGGAGATACATTCTGTTCAAGGTAGGGTTTTTTACTAGTCATGAAACTAGTCTGAAACAAGCCTTCTTTGAATTTTCACTCCCAATTTGTTTCGGCTTGGTTGCAGGTTCTAAAATTTTTACAATACGAAGGAGGAATAGTTCAGTATATTTGGTACAAATTTTATCCCTTGATTCATGTTACTATGAAAGTTATTCCCTGAGTAAATTAGGGTTTTTGGTTGGTCCAGATTTCAGTCTAAAACAAATGTTATTGGTAAACTTGTTATATCTAAAGCTACAGACCTTCAAATTGCATGAGACTTGTTCCATTGGTTATGGTAAGGACCAAATTTGTACTGGTACAAATTTGAATTTATTAAGTGAATACAGTGACACGTGGAATTCCATACAAATTCGCTCTCCTGAAAGGGAAACAATCAATTCATCTTGGGAAATTTATCATAAAATTCTATTGGAGAATCCAATCTTGGTCTAACCTGTGGGGTTGGAAAGAACAAACATTAGGCTACCTTAGGTAGAAATTTTAGACTCAAAAGGGCTAAAATTGCAGATCTACAGCAAAAGAAAGGTCAGCTAGCAGAACAGTCTCCAAATCAGGGTTTTAAAAGGTGCATTTGTTTTTTGGAAATTTGCATACCTTTTGACTAGAAGATCCAATTGGGGTGATTCAAAAAGTGGAATAAATTGGGATAAAAGGAGTATCACATACATTTGGTAGAATCTTAGGGTATTTTAGGTACAAACATATTCCAACATCTTTAAACGTAGGAGATGTTGTTACTTGTCAGCGCTACAACCTAGGGACTGTGTGGTTCTTCCACGTACCTAGAGTATATCGGAAGGCCCTTTTCGAACAGTTGCGCATTAGAAAAAATACTATGGTTTTGAGTGTCCATGTACCTGGCGTATATCGGGAGGCCCCCTGTAATCCTGAGACTAAACGAGTAAACCATTTGGTCTTCTTGTTTCTATAGTACACCGAGAACAACACTCGAAGAGATCACTTTCTATTACCTAGGTAGTTGGATAGTAAGGCTAAGGGAATGGTCAAGCCTCCTTAGTTAGTTCCCTATGATATTGGGCTGAGTACTATTGTTGGACCCCACACATATATCAGAGAGATATATCACTTAACACTCCCTTTTCTGTGAGGAACTCTGCCTAATCCAATTAGGAATTCCTACCTTGTAGTGATACTTGGCCAACATGCCACCAAAAAAGGGAACTTCTACACCAAATAAGCCCTCAGACAGTCCTACTTGGACTCTTGATGAAGGTGAATAAATGCACAAGGACATAGATGATTTAAAAAAGAATGCAGTAACAAAAGATGAACTATAAAGGATGATCGATTCAACTGAAGTTAAGCTAGAAGCGATAATGGATACTAAGATGGATGGCTTAAAAGAGGAGATCATGGAAGGGTTGAATAAGTTGCTAATAGAGAGGCCACTTGAAAGTGACAATGTATCCCATGAAATTCATGATGAGAACACAAGGAAGATGAATCAATACTAGAGAAACTCCATATTTGGTTTGAAGACCAACCACTTTCCTAAGATCGATATGAGAAAGTTTGATGGCAAGGATCCAATCACATGGATACTCCAGATGGAGCAGTTCTTCGATCTACATGATGCGACTCAAACACAAAAGGTACGAATTGCATCCTTATATTTAGAACCTAATCAGTTTATGTGGTATTGATGGCTTTGTTGTCGCAAATCACTTGTCACTTGGACAATTTTCATGGAATAAATGATAGAACACTATGAGTATACAAGGAGCAATACCTTCTTCAGCCAATTGATAAATCTCAAGCAAAAGGGTTAAGTTGCAGAGCACATTGAGAAATTCCAAAGATTGAATATAAAGGTAACAGATATTCCATATGAGCACCTGATTGATGTATTCATAGGAACTTTAAAGGATAAGATTCAAAATGAGATTCGCCTTTGGGAACCCAAATCATTGGAGAATGTGTTCGGGGTGGCGATAAATGTTGAAAGTAAAAATTTGGCTATGGCTACTAGAAGGACCAACCCTAACATCTATCATGATAATAATGTTCCTTCTTTTAAACCACCTCTACCTACAAGTTTAAAACATCAACAATTGGAGGAAAGAAAAGAAAAAGGTTTATGCTTTAATTGTGACAGCAAGTACAGTAAGGGACATAAGTGTGGTGAGAAGAAATTATTCTACATAGATTGTGAAGAGGAAGGAGAACAAGAACCATCTCAATATGAAGATGTAGAAGAGATTTCTTCTGAAGAGATGACTCCCACCATATCATGTCATGCATTGGCTGGAATTAGCACTCCTCAAACCCTCAATATTGAAGGATATATAAAAAATAAAAAGGTAATAATGTTAATTGATTTTGGTAGTACTCATAATCTCATTCACTGCAAATTAGCCAATGATCTCAATTGCTTTATATATCCAGCGCCATAGTTTAATGTAATGATTGAAAATGGAGGAACTATCAATTTCTCAGGAAAATTCCATAAGATCAATATTACTATGGAGGAATATGTAATGAATAGTCCAATGATTTCTATACCCATGGGTGGTGTTGATGTTGTACTAGGGTTCCAATGGTTACAATCATTGGGAACCGTGGATTTTAATTTTCAAGAACTTTTCATGAAATTTTCATTGGAAGGAAAGGAATTTGAGTTAGAGGGTATCATAGGGAAACCCGGTAAGGTGGTAAGCTCTAATGGCATGACAAAATTATTGAAAAAGGGGCATCAAGGTGTAATTGTACAACTATGCTCACTAGATGTTCAAAAATTTAATCCATCTATTCCCATAGATATCCAAGGGATCATTGATAAGCATTCCAAAGTATTTGAATATATTCCCAGAGGTATTCCACCCACTCACGATCATGATCATGATATTCACTTAATTTCTAGGAGTGCTCCTCCAAACATTAGGCCTTACAGATACCCTTATGCACAGAAAAGTGAAATTGAGGGTATGGTTGAAGAAATGTTAGAGGATGGAATTATTAGACCTAGAAAAAGCTCTTACTCTGCACTGGTGATAATGGTACTCAAGAAAGAGGGCTCATGGCGTATATGTCCAGATTATAGAGAACTCAACAAGATCACCATTAAATATAATTTTCCCATTCCCATCATTGATGAATTGTTAGATGGATCACATGGAGCAATCTACTTCACAAAGTTGGATCTTTGTTCAGGGTATCATCAGATTAGAATGAAGGAAGAAGATATCCCAAAAATAGCATTCATAACTCATGAGGGCCATTATGAATTTTTTGTCATGCCTTTTGGACTTACAAATGCACCTTCCACATTCCAAGGGTTGATGAATTCTATTTTCAATCCCTTCCTTCGAAAATTTGTGTTAGTATTTTTTGATGATATATTAATCTATAGAAGTTCTTGGGAAGATCATGTTCGACATGTTGATAGTGTGCTACAACTACTAAAGAAGAAAAATGGTGTGGCAGATGCACTCTCAAGAAAGGATGAAGATGTTGAGGCATTTATCTCTACTATCTATACAATCCAACCTAATTGGATAACATAAGCAAGGGATGGATGGAAGAATGATGAAGAAGTATGGACTCTCATTCAAAGGTTGCAGCAGGATTCCAGTGTATCTGATACATTTACATGGAAAAATGATTTACTATGGTATAAATATTACTTATATTTATGTAAGAACTCCCAACTCAAACAAAATGTACTTTTGGAATTGCACACCTCTCCGACAGGAGGGCACTCAAGATTTTTGAAAACCTATCACAGGGTCAAGAGGGAATTGTTTTGGGATGGCCTTAAAACTGATGTTCAAAGGTTTGTGGCAGAATGTTTGGTTTTCCAACAAAATAAGATGGAAACGGTTAAGACCCCAGTTATTTTACAACCATTATCCATTCCAAGTCATCATTGGGAGGAGGTTTACATGGATTTCATCACAAGGCTACCAAAGTCTGGAGAAAAGAGTGTCATTATGGTGATTTTTGATAGACTTACCAAGTACGCACATTTTTGTGCACTCTCTCATCCTTTCAAATCCATTACAGTTGCTACCGCATTCATGGAGACAGTTCAAAAGATACATGGATGCCCAAATATTATTGTAAGTGACAGAGATCCCATCTTCACTAGACATTTTTGGACGAAATTATTTTCTTGTTTGGGTACTCAATTGGCTCATAGATCATCTTATCATCCTCAATATGATGGAAAAACTGATATAGTGAAAAAAAATCTAGAAGGATACCTTTGTTTCTTTGTCTCTGATAAACAAACAAAATAGTTCAAGTGGTTACCCTTGGAATAATGGTGGTATAACACTTCCTTTCATACTGCAACAAAAAATGACACCATTTATGGTGCCTTAGGATATCACCCACCATCCATCACTTATTATCTAAAATAAAAATATAAGGTTCAAGAAGTAGAAGATCACATTGAGCATAAACAACAAGTTCACCAACTCTTAAAGGACAACCTGACCATGGCACAAAATCGCATGAAACAACAAGCAGATCAAAATCGTAGTGAAAGAAGTTTTGAAGTAGGGGATTGGGTATTTTTAGGAATACAACCATACAAACAGATGTCCCCCAAACAAGATAAGAAGGATAGTAAATTATCACCGAAGTACTATGGCCCTTATAAGGTGTTGCAAAATATTGTTACTATGGCAGACAAATTGGAGCTACCTGCATCTTCGCGGGTACACCTTGTTTTCCATGTTTCATGCTTAAAGAAGGTTATAGGTGACAAGATCCCAATTCAAACTATATTTTTAGAAATTGTCAAGGAAGGAAAACCATATTGGATCCTGAAGCTATCACTGACACAAGAATTCTCCAGTTGAGGAATAGATCAATTTCAAAGTATCTCATTAAGTGGAAGAAACTATCTGCTGAAGATTCCATGTGGGAAGATGAGTCTTTGATACAAAAGCATCCAGAACTACTCAAGTGTTGAGGACAACACTTGTCTGAAGGGGATGGCCATGTTAAGACCTAATTCATGGCACATTACCCCTTAATTCAGGCATATTACATTAGTATTGTTATTTTATTTATGTCAGCTTGGGTCCATTAATTGTAATTGCACCTCCTAGTCTCCTATATATACCAAGGAGACCTTTTCATTTGGAATCATCTTGTAATTGTGAATTCATATGATACAGAAGGAGGTTTCCCCCTCGAAGAGGCTTATTATATGAATTTCTCTCTTTGTCAAGGTGTTGAGTACTTATTCTGAGGTTTTTATGCTATTTTGATATTTGGTTTTGTTGACGGGCGAAATTGACCATCCGTCAATTGGAAGAATGAGTCTGATCCGAGGTTGTCTAATTAACCCAAGTCGTTTGGTATGACTCACTCTGACGGGTTTAATGGCTCCGTTGGCCAATCTAAAGTCCTAAAAGAAACAAATAAATAAATAAAATAAATGAAATAGCTAACTAATTACTAAACACTAATATATATATGTACATATATGAATATAACTATTTTAAGTAATATCTACAAAACATATATTTTTCTCTAGTTTATGTACATTTTATACAATTTGTGAGTTTTGATTTGAACTCGTGAAAATCTATGAATAGATGGTTATTTTGATAAAAATAGATAAAGAAGACAAAATAAACTATCTCTTTTGTTTTTCGTTTTTTATCTCTATGTATCTGTAAGATTAAATATCAAACATACTATGGACGAAGAATATGTAGACGATGAAAACCAAACCACATATAAGAGTTTCGAAGATAAACAAACAAATAAAAGAAACAAACTAACCTATTGATGAGTTGATGAGCATGCATCCGACGTCTGTATGATCATGAATCATCCATCCAGTCTGTTCACGAGACAAATCTGCAGTGAAACTTTATGCTATATGGAATAAATGCCTAACAGTATATCGACTGTTGGATTTTAGTGATAAAACGATAAGATGCAAATAATAAGTGTGATATTTGTGACTGCAAGCAATTATACATAAGATAAATCTGACAGTAACAAACTGCTTTTAATCATTCAACAAGATTAAGATAAACCTTAATATTTGAATTGAACAATCAATCACTATTTTCATATAACTGAAACATAAAATTGTGGACTGTATGAAAGAAATTATCTTGATGACATAATAATCTATGAAGACGAAAGCTATCAATAATTATCGAATTATCAAGATAGACAAACCATGGACAACAACAATATTTACAGATAGCTAAAGCAGAAATGTAAACATGTGTTCTATCCAAATTCATGTATAAGTTGTCCACAATTAGCCCCAAGCCAAGATGTCTTGATTACAAAAAATAATGAGCTTTTAAATCCTTCAGAAAGGTAACTGTCTCATCTTCTGAGATCGGATATTGATTACAAAAATAGAAGGGGGATATAACCACTCAGATCATACTAAATCTTCTAAAGCTAAAAATGTTTATTTCTGTTTATACATAAATGTATCATAGATATGGCTAACAAGCCTCAAAAATGCTTCAGATCACCTGGTAACCATGAACTCCTAGATATCCTGAAAAGAAAAGAAAAAATAGAGAAACTTAGATATATGTTTAACCATTATTTTGCAAATTTCAAATTAGAATAACTGGCTACAGAATCTGTTGATTCTGTAGCTAGTTATTTTAGTAATGGAATCCAATTTATTCAATGAATAAAACAATCTAATTTATTTAATGAATAACCCTATTTTAAGATAAAATAGATCTTACCTCTAACTGTAAAATCAAATCATATCAGATGATCTCGGAATTTATTATTGTTGTTGCAGTCTCAATGTTTTTTAATATCACATTCTTTGTAGTCTTCATACGTTTTACTTTTTTTTGAATGACAGACTCGAGCCTATGATTTTCACTTGTTAAGGCACCAACCTGGTCAGTGAGAGATTTAATCTATGACTGTAAAATAGGTATATCAGTGTAGTATTTATCAATCCAGAATAGGCAAGCCTCACATTGCGACTGAGCGACGATCCCTTGGGAATAACCATGATTGTGAACCGGAGCATCTCCAACATGGACTGTAGATTTATTACCCAACTTAATACCAGGAAACCCTTCACTATGTTTCAGACAAGGCGGTAGATTGCCCATTAAGTTGTAAGACTGATCGAGGTGTGGTTGGAACGAAAGAGGGTCTTCTTCAGCGAGAAATCTATCAATTTCGGAATCCGAACTCTCATGGATCTCGATCATATTGATCGAGCTCGCATGAGGGTTCGACTTGTTTCGGAGCTTCCTCAAAATTAACCTTCCATCTCTCTTATTTTTAAAACTCAAATCAACATCGCCCTTAGATGTCTTGCCTGTAGGTTTGTTTGAATTTTTGACAGAGTCATTAGGCTATGTAGCTTGCTCATAGGCCTGCTCAGCAACTTTCGGGTCGGGTGAAGGCTTACTATGGGTGGCCATAACACAGGCATGGGTAGATGAGGGTTGAGTTGTAGGATAGACCAAGGTTTCCTCAATTATAGGCTTGTCAATCTCTTCAACGTTGGGGTTAGCGAAACCATTTCTGGTTAAAAATGAATCCCAATCAGCATTTTGCAAACTCAATTCATGTGTAAGCAAAAATTTTATTAAACCGTGGTGGAAAAGACTCGAATCCAAACATTGCTTTTTATACCTCTTAGCCATTCTGTAAAGGCTCCTCCATAGATAATAAGGCATGTTTAAAGGAAACCCTATGAAAACCATTAGCAGACGTAGATGATAAAGAAGCACAAGACCAAAACGGCGTTCACAAGTGACAAACTATTTCAACACAGCAAGCAGACCATTCCATCAGGCTTTCAGTAAGGAGACTGGCATACCTTTGTCACAGCCATTGATCTTCCAAGATGTAAAGAAAAGACTCCAAGGAACCTCTTCTACCTTATCATTCTTGAACCACCTCTGACCGCTCACAGGGAGTCCTGTAGCTTGGCTTAAAAAGTCCTTTGTGACTTCAAGTTGAATATCCCCCACCTTAGCTCTACATCCATTGAATGAGAGAGTGAATTCCTGAGCAGTCTATAGGTTGAAACCCTGGAATTTTTCAAGGAAAATGAGCCAACCATTACCCTCGAGATCCTCTCTGGCATCGTCGCATAGGAGAAAGGTCTGAGTGCCATTACGTTTGACTCTAACAACAGGAGACATGGTGAATCAACAGGAAATCACCCAAACATAGTGCGTATGGAGGGTTTGTAAGAGCAGACCAGAGCTATACCCCGAGCCCAAAAACTATCAACAGTCTACGGCGTATGAGGAGAAAATACATAACGAAAAGACATGCATTGTTTGAAATGAATGCGAGGGATGTTGCAAATCCTAAGACCAAGCTTCGAAATGATGGGCTGACTGTAATCGTATTTCCACTTCTCATAAAGTATAGGACACGACCAAAGCATTAATAAAAATGAATGCGCAATATAGTGGGTTCGGTCGTAAAGTTTGGGAGAGTGAAACTTGTAAATCAAAGCCTAGTGATGAGGGAACATATGACCAAGGACCACACTAAAACCATATCAATGCTCAAATCAAAAGGTCCTTTGTTGATATAATTAACAATCCATCAGCATGTTTGACATTCAAGGAATCGAAACAAAGAGAATAGTCTTCATARCAAGGAATAAGGCTTCATTAATAAACTGTAGAGAAATTTTGCCTTTCATAAAAAWTTTAAATAGAATGRTAACACATGCATAACTTTTAATGCTTCATTTTAATGCTTTCAGTCATGAATGAAGCATGAAAACAAAAACAATAGGGAAAACCAAAAACTTACAATTGTCATTTCGAAAATTKCTTATGAAGAACAGAAAAATGTGTGACCCCAGTTAGGCAGCTACATAGATCATTTAATTGATATAAAAAGTTAAAAATGTGTTGGGCTGCCAACAATGGCGACATGCTGGGAAAAGAAGTTATCTCTGTAATACGGACGAGTTCTGGTTAGAGAAATCCGAAAGATTTCAAATCAAAGAACAACTGAAAGGTTATTTTAACATCTTTAATAATCATGACGCAGTCCAGTTTAAGATATCTTTCTTAAAAAAGAACGAAATCTGGCAACAAACTTCATAAAAGAAAGCCACGATGTTTAAGTAAATGTCTCCAAGACAGGGCCACTGCTGCCAACAGGCGTCCATAGCCTCGAAAGGGATGTTAATTAACCCACTCTGACGTCTGTATCCTGTCCAAGAAATTTCAAATCAGAATGAAGGACACTTATGGCCAAAAACAAGATTTATACCTGAGAATTTTCTTTTACCTGACATCGCTTCGCTACCAGTGGGCCTGTTTAATACCCCAGTGAAGTTGTCTTGGCATCATGGATGCATGTACCCACTGCCAGCAGACCTGTTCAGTGTCCCGGTGGGTTTACAAACACTTCCCACAACTCTCTAAGAAATTATTCACCTTCTGATATAGTTTTAAAGATATTCAACAGAGCGGGGTGACACTAAAAATTCCAGTTTTTTAACACAACTTAATATTTCCCAGGCCTTTAAATTTTTCCAGCTAACCTTCATCAAGATCTGAAAATAGTTCATTAATAAAACTAATTTTCGAGGACAAGGAGACATCGTTGAGTTGCTTTCTTAAAGAGCAGGGACAACGTAAAGAGCTTTTTTAAAGATAATCGTGAATACTTTCAAGTGCAAATTGAAACTGAGAAATCGACTATCAAACAAATTATCATCTTTAACCAACCTACATTTTCAAAGAAAGACAACAATTGATGCTCTGACAGCCTTTGACAGTTATTTCCTGATGAAGCATTATGTTCTCTTCTTCTGAACTAGACTATAACACAGGCATGTTTGACTCAAAAAGGCCAATAAACAAAAATGAAAATAAAAACAAACCAGAAAAGAAAACAGAAAGCAAAGAAATCAAAATAGAAAAATATGTACAAAAAGGTGTATCGGAGAATAGTCAAGTAAAATACTTTTTGAGAGCTTGACCATTCACCTGGAAGGTGTCTAGCTGTCCCTCTAAATTCTGTAGGCGAAAAGAACTGGGACCTAGTTTTTCGGTAATTAAGAATGGTCCCAACCGTAGGTTTTAAAACTTAGTATGTTCACCTTTCCCCTCATGAGGTTTGTCCCACTTAAGGACAAGATCAACTACCTCAAAATTCATGTGTGAGGTAGAATTGGAATCGAACCAACTTTTGACAATGAGTTGACGTTGATCCAGTTTTTGTTTTGCTTGCGCCCTTACTTCATCTAACTTCAGCAAAGCATTAATCTGACTTTCCAAAGGAGGACAATCTTCTTCTTGAACCTTCTATGATAACTGCAGAGACAGAAGGAGAACGTGCAGTGGGAGAATTGCTTCCCTACCGTAAACGAGGAAAAAGGGGGAATTACCAACAACAATTTTTCAGAGTTACCCTATCAGCCCAGATTGCATTGGATAGTGCATTATGCCAGTTTTTGTGGTTTTTGGAGACTATTCTCTTGATGATCTTGATCAGGTTTTTATTGGTCGATTCCGCCAAACCATTTCCTTGAGGGTAATAGCTGGCAGAATACTTTAGTTTTATTCCTTTTTCTAAAGAAAAAGCACTTATTTCGAGAGACAAAAAATAGGAAGCATTATCAAACACTAGACATTCAGGAATACCGAAATGAGTGATAATGTTTGAATTAAGGAAGGATATTACCTGACTGGTGTTTACCACTTTTAATGGTGCAGCCTCGGACCATCTGGTGAAATAGTCTGTCGCTGTAATTATGGATTTATGATGCTGTGATGATGTGGGGTTAATTGGGCCTATAATGTCAACGCCGCATTGCTGAAAAGGGAAATCTACCGAGACAGGTTGCAGCGGGAATGCTGACTTTTGTACTCATCCAGAAGCCTTTTGACAGATTACACACTTACGGCATAACATATGGGCATCTTTGAAAATAGTGGGCCAATAATATCCTACCCTTAATACTTTGTGGGCAGTGGTGTCTCCACCGAAATGCCCACCATCTTCCCCTGCATGTAATTCTGATAAAACTTTATCTGCTTCATCTCTTTCCAGACAACGCATAAGTATTCCATCAAAATTTTGGCGAAACAATATACCATTCACCAGTTGGAAAGAAGCAGATTTTAATCTCAACGCTCTCCTCTTTTTAGGATCAAGGCGACGGGGAGCTGATTCGTGTATTAGATAAAACTTGATGTCATCATACCAAGGATTAGTAAGGTTTTGTACACAACAGATTTGATTTTGATTATGTTGATCTTCAAATAAAATATCAGTTTGATTATGTTGTTCTATAGCTGAATCAACAACTAATTTACATAAACCTTGGCCTCTAACAATTTGTGTTGGAGTGATCTTGAGGTCATATTCTTGTAAGGATGTGACCCAATTTGCCATTTTCTCACCCAGTTCTTTCTGTACTAACAAATTTATGACTGCAGGGTAAGGGACAATGACTTTCGTCCTATATTTTAGTAGATAAGATCGAAAATGTTTTACTGCTTTAAAAACAACATAAGCATGTTGATCTACTGCTGGATAATTAAGATCTGCTCCCTTAAAGGCTGAACTCATAAAGGCAATAGGAACTTCATTGTTTTCAGCATTCTTTTGGGTTAGCACAACGGCATAAGACCAATTAGAGGCAAATGTGTAGAGAGTGAAATCTCACGAAAAGTCAGGGCTCATTAGGGATGGAGCCTCCACTATGGCCTTTTTTATTGAGTCAAAAGCTTGACTTTCTAGAGGTCCCCAATGGTATTGCACATCCTTTTTTATTAAGTTTTGTAATGGTCTGACCATTTCTGAAAAACTCAGGACGAACCTTCTAACAAAATGTATCTGACCTAAGAAAGATTGCATGGACTTTTTGGAAGAGGGGGGGGGGAGTTTTGAAATGACTTGAGTCCTCTCAGGGTCAATGATCATCCCTTCATTGGATATAACGAATCTGAGCAGCTTGCCTTGTTCTACTGCAAAGACAAAAATTTTGGGATTTAGAGAGATGTCGTACTTACGACATCATTGTAGAACAACTCTTAGATGAGCTAAATGATCTCCTTTATTCTTTGAGAATACAGTGACATCATCTAGATAGACTACTACAGATTGATTGATTAGACCGCAGAAAGCGATATCCATCGCTCTATGGAAAGTGGCACCGGCATTTATAAGCCCAAAGGGCATCTTTCTATAAGCATAGGTACCCCATGGAGTATGGAAAGTGGTTTTCAGCTAGTCTGCGGGAGACATAAGGACTTGGTTATACCCTGAAAAACCATCCAGCAGTGACAATCTTTCATAACCGGATACCTGTTGGAGAATCTGTTCCATGGGAGGGACAGGGTAGTTGTCTTTATCAGATGCTCAATTTAAATTTCGGAAATCAACACATAGTCGGATTTCACCACTTTTCTTCCTTACAGGGACAAGGTTAGAGACCCACTATGTATGTCTCACTGGAAAGATTATTTTAGCATTCAATAGTTTGTTTAGTTCCTTTTTTACAGTTGGTTCAAGTTTTGGGTGCATCATTCTCAACTTCTGTTGAAAAGGTTGAGTCTGGGGTTTCATGGTAATAATGTGTTGTATGATGTTAGGATCGAAGGTTTTTAGATCATCATATGTTCAAGTGAAGACATCCATAAATTCTTTAAACAACTTAAATGATGACTTTTCTTTCTCAGAGCATCCCATTCCCAAATTGATGAATTGTGGGTTATCTTTAGTTCCTAGATTTACCTTTTCATGGGTCAAGGAAGAACTATTCGTTTTACAATTTAGTGATTTTCTGAATTTATCATGCAAATCATAAAACTTTTCTAATCTTACCATAGATTTTGGGATAGAATTTACCAGATCCGATGTCATTTTAGGAGATCTTGGGTCTGATATTACCGTAAAGTTGCGGAGGTCTTTGTCATGGGTACCTTCATCGATAACTGCACCTTGGAAAGTGTCTTCCATGTGCAGAAAACTGATGATCTGTTGATTGTCATCGAAAACTCTCCAATTAGTGATGTTGTCTGGGATAGATGGTCTGAACAACAACTCGACGGAAAACATGTTCGGATAAAGGCCTTATGTGGGAAACAGTTTAGAAGTGACATTAGCCAACAAGTCAGCCTCAGAATTATTCAATCTTGGAATAGAATTAATCTTAAACGCAGAAAATTTGTTCATTAGATTCCATACCTCAATTTGATAGCTTTTCAGGTGTGGAGATAGGCAATGAATGGAATTTCTCACCTGTCTAACCACAATTTCTAAATCACCAAAGACTATTAAATTCTGGACTCTCAAATCTAGTGCATTTCTGAGACCTTGTAGGAGAGCCTCATATTCAGCCGTATTGTTTGTACATTCAAATTCTAACCGGCAAGTGATCAAAGTTTTGTTACCTGTTGGATCAATGAGCACACATCCTGTGTTGGCTCCTTCTTTAGATTTAGATCCATTGAAGTAAAGAGACCAGATATGGTTCTCATCAGCTGTATGTGACACCTTAGAGAGGACTGTTGACTGTGTGCATGTCATGAGTTTGGACTGTTGTTCTGGGTCAGTAATGGTAGAAGTTTCATCCATGAAATTGCCGAAAAAGGGGTTCATCCTCTGCATTTCGGGTGAATTGGCGAAAGTAGTGAATGGTTCATTAGGATCATTTAAATTAGTTATCGTAAGCTTGAGATAATGTTCACGATTGATCTTGATTCTGTTAGGCTTTCCATTCTCTGGCAGCCACAAATGAGACCAATCTGTCGCAAAGTAACCATGCAGCTGTTCGGACCAATCCCTACTTAAAAATAAGCCATATACTTCAGGGATATCAACGACAATAATATCAATAATCTGGTGGACTTTAGGATTAGATGATAATCTGATAAGAACATTTTTTAATTCACCTATTACCTTAACATTGGTCTGATCAAGCTGAATAATTTTCAGACTGGAAGGTTGAACTTCAGCATTGATTTTTTGGCAGACAGACCAAGGCATTACATTTGACGATGCACCAGAATCTACCATACAATTATGTACATTCCTATTGAAAATTTCAAAAGTCAACAAAAAGGGTGGGACATTTCTGCGAGTATTAACAACAAAAGTTTGTTGGTTTTTAGTCGCAGCCACTGGAACTATTTTATCTACATTTGTTACGCTTTTTAAAGCAAGGTCTCTTTTATCAGAGGATTCTAGTGTTGTTTTAATAGAGACCTTTTGAGGTGTTTTAGGGTTGTTTTCTGCAAATTTGTTGTTGTTCAGATTGATGTTTTTGTTGTTTTCTACAATATTCTGAAGCATCTTTTGTAGGAGAAAAGGAAATTTCAATAATTCATAAACAGAAATATTATCTCTAAGTTTTTCGAGATCCTCAATCAAATCATATTCTAAACTTGGAGTTGTTGAATTCTGTTTAGTTTCAATTTGTTTAGACTATTTTTGAGGTGGATTAGTTCCAATTTCAGAAGAGGATTTATTCGTTTTTTTGCTTCTGGTATTGTAAGGATGTACTGTTTCAAAATTAGCTTGAAAGATACTATTCGAAAAATGCCCGAATATGTTGGGACAGGATTCATCCTCTTCCACTATTTCTTGTTCAACCACGTCTTCAGAAATCTCAGGGGGAACTAAGTTGTCATGTGCTTCCAGAATTGTCTGGATAGCATATTGTAGGCTTTCTAGATTCAGGCCTTCAGAATTTGAGTTAGGTCGATTTGTGGAAAAAGGCTTTCTAAAAGGGGCTTTGTAAGACCCTTTGCTTGAAGAAGCTTCTTCATCTTAATTGCTTAAATCTATAACTTGATTTGACAACTTCTGAATGACCTTGTGTAAACTTTCAAGATCTAAATTGTCTGATTGACTTTTGGTTTGGGGAGGTCTAGGAAGAATTTCTATTTTCTTCTTGGAAGATGAGGTAATCTCTGCCTCGTTACTGATATTGTTTTTTAGGCTTAGAATATCCTTCTCAATTTGGATTGCCTCCTCAAAGGCTTCCAATAATGTTTCTTTCTTAGACTATTTTACCTAGATTTCTATGTTCTGGTGAAAGGCTTTGGTATAGTATGCGACAATAAGATTTTCAGTAGGAATTGAATTAGTAGGGATTCGATTTTTTAATGTTAGAAAACTTGATTAAAGTCTTTTATTTTTTCCTTGGGGTTCATCTTTAAACTGGAGAGTTCCATGACTAAGACGTCGGGAGATTTGTCGTCTCTGAATTTCTCAAGGAAACAAGATTCGAATCTATCCCAAGATACAATGGTATGGGGTTGTTGGGAAAAATACCAGGTAGAGGCATTGCCTTCAAATGTGTACGGAAAAAGTCTACATACTACATCTTCGTGTTCTACGCTTCGGAGTCTAATGGCTAGCATGAATTTTTTTATATGATCCTCAGCGATGTGCTTGGAATATGGATCGAATTTAGGGAGTCATTTCTCCATATGTTTAGGCAAAGGATGTTGGGGTCCAGGTATAGCCACAACATCTTGATCTAGCCAAGGTTTGGCGGGATTATTTGGATTTTCCATAGGTGTGGCTGGTGTCGAAGGCTAAGATGAAGAACTACCTTCATCTGATGACTCTTCTCCTGAAGAGGAGGGAGATGAAGGCGGTGGTGATGGTGGGATACTAGATCCTCCAGCTGCAGGAGTGATGATGTGATCTGGATCTATAGGATTTTGGGTAAGACCAGTGCCTTCAAGTTTCTCTCTAATATCAAGAAAATCTAGCGGTTGATTCAATGGCTGACCTGGTTGTTTGATATAGGTCAAAGCACCATGTGTCCTTAGAAGTGATTGACGAACAATTTCTTGTACGTCGGACCCCGGGGGGTTTGGTGTTACTGGTTCAACGATAATTTGTGGATTTTTGTTTGATGTGCTTGTTGTTTGAGAAGTAATATTGTCATCATAATGACTTCTTGTTACTATAGGTGAGCATGTGTGTGGGGGAGGAGTATTGCGACCTCCACATGCCATCAATAGTGTTCAGGCCCTCCTTCTAGCGCCATTTGTTCACGGGTGCAATTGATCGTCCGTCAATTGGAAGAATGAGTTCGGTCCGGGGTTGTCTAATTAACTGAAGTCGTTTGGTATGACTCACTCTGATGAGTTTAATGGATCTGTTGGCCAATCTAAAGTCCTAAAAGAAACAAATAAATAAATAAAATAAATGAAATAGCTAACTAATTACTAAAAAGTAATATATATATGTACATATATGAATATAACTATTTTAAGTAATATTTACAAAACAGATCTTTTTCTCTAATTTATGTACATTTTATACAATTTGTGAGTTTTGATCTGAACTCACGAAAATCTATGAATAGATGGTTCTTTTGATAAAAATAGATAAAGAAGACAAAATAAACTATCTCTTTTGTTTTTCGTTTTTTATCTCTATGTATCTCTAAGATTAAATATCAAACATACTATGGACGAAGAATATGTAGATGATGAAAACCAGACCACATATAAGAGTTTCGAAGATAAACAAACAAATAAAAGAAACAAACTAACCTATTTATGAGTTGATGAGCATGCATCCGACGTCTGTATGATCATGAATCGTCCATCCAGTCTGTTCACAAGACAAATCTGCAGTGAACCTTCATGCTGTACAGAATAAATGCCTAATAGTATATCGATTGCTGGATTTTAATGATAAAACGATAAGATCCAAATAATAAGTGTGATATTTGTGGCTGCAAGCAATTATACATAAGATAAATCTGACAGTAACAGACTACTTTTAATCATTCAACAAGATTAAGATAAACCTTAATATTTGAATCGAACAATCAATCACTATTTTCATATAACAGAAACATAAAATTGTGGACTGTATGAAAGAAATTATCTTGACGACATAATAATCTATGAAGACGAAAGCTATCAATAATTATCGAATTATCAAGATAGACAAACCATAGACAACAACAATATTTACAGATAGCTAAAGCAAAAATATAAACATGTGTTATGTCCAAATTTGTGTATAAGTTGTCCATAATTATCCCCAGGCCAAGATGTATTGATTACAAAAAATAATGACCTTTTAAAGCCTTCAGAAAGGTAATTGTCTCATCTTCTGAGATCGGATATTGATTACAAAAATAGAAGGGGGATATAACCACCCAGATCATACTAAATCTTCTAAAGCTAAAAAAGTTTATTTCTTTTTATACAGAAATGTATCATAGATATGGGTAAAAAGCCTCAAAAATGCTTCAGATCACCTGATAACCATGAACTCCTAGATATCCTGAAAAGAAAAGAAAAAATAGAGAAACTTAGATATGTGTTTAACCATTATTTTTCAAATTTCGAATTAGAATAACTAGCTACAGAATCTGTTGATTCTATAGCTAGTTATTTTAGTAATGGAATCCAATTTATTCAATGAATAAAACAATATAATTTATTTAATGAATAACCCTATTTTAAGATAAAATAAATCTTACCTCTAACTGTAAAATCAAATCATATCAGATGATCTCAGAATTTATTATTGTTGTTGCAGTCTCAACATTTTTAAATATCACATTCCCTGTAGTCTTCATACATTTTCCTTTTCTTTGAATGACAGACTTGAGCCTATGATTTTCATTTGTTAAGGCACCAACCTGGTAAGTGAGAGCTTTAATCTGTGACTGCAAAATAGGTATATCAGTGTAGTATTTATCAATCCAGAATAGGCAAGCCTCACATTGCGACTGAGCGATGGTCCCTTGGGAATAACCACGATTGTGAACCGGAACATCTCCAACATGGACTGTAGATTTATTACCCAACTTAATACCAGGAAACCCTTCACTATGTTTCAGACAAGGCGGAAGATTGTCCATGAAGTTGTAAGACTAATCGAGGTGTGGTTGGAACGAAAGAGGGTCTTATTCAGCTAGAAATCTATCAATTTCGGAATCCGAACTCTCATGGATCTCGATCATATTGATCGAGCTCGCATGAGGGTTCGACTTGTTTCGAAGCTTCCTCAAAATTAACCTTCCAGCTCTCTTATTTTTAAAACTCAAATCAACATCGCCCTTAGACGTCTTGCCTGTAGGTTTGTTTGAATTTTTTACAGAGTCATTAGGTTGTGTAGCTTGCTCATAGGCCTGCTCAGCAAGTTTCGAGTCAGGTGAAGCCTTACTGTGGGTGGTCATAACACAGGCCTGGGTAGATGAGGGTTGCACTGTAGAATAGACCAAGGTTTCCTCAATTATAGGCTTGTCAATCTCTTCAGCGTTGGGGTTAGTGAAACCATTTCTGGTTAAAAATGAATCCCAATCATCATTCTGCAAACTCAATTGATGTGTAAGAAAAAAAATTATTAAATCGTGGTGGAAAAGACTCGAATCCAAACGTTTCTTTTTATACCTCTTAGCCATTTTGTAAAGGATCCTCCACAAATAATAAGGCATGTTTAAAGGAAACCCTATGAAAATCATGAGCAGATGCAAATGATAAAGAAACACAAGACCAAAACGGCCTTCACAAGTGACAAATTGTTTCAACATAGCAAGAAGACCGTGCCATCAAGCTTTCAGTAAGGAGACTGGCATACCTTTGTCACAGCCATTGATCTTCCAAGATGTAAAGAAAAGACTCCAAGGAACCTCTTCTACCTTAGCATTCTTGAACCACCTCTAACCGCTCGCAGGGAGTCCTGTAGCTTGGCTTAAAAAGTCCTCTGTGACTTTGAGTTGAATGTCCCCCACCTTAGCTCTATATCCATCGAATGAGAGAGTGAATTCCTTAGCAGGCTGTAGGTTGAAACCCTGGAAATTTTCAAGGAAAATTAGCCAACCATTACCCTCGAGATCCTCTCTGACATCGTCGCATAGGAGCAAGGTCTGAGTGTCGTTAGGTTTGACTCTAATAATAGGATCCATGGTGAATCAACAGGAAATAACCCAGATGCAATGTGTATGGAGGGTTTGTAAGAGCATACCAGAGCTATACCCTGAGCCCGAAAACCATCAACAGTCTACGACGTATGAGGAGAAAATACATAACGAAAAGACAGGCATTGTTTGAAATGAATGTGAGGGATGTTGCAAAGCCTAAGACCAAGCTTCGAAATGATGGGCTGACTGTAATCGTATTTCCACTTCTCATAAAGTACAGGACAYGACCATGGMATTAATAAAAATGRRTGTGCAATATAGTGGGTTCGGTCGTAAATTTTGGGAGAGTGAAACTTGTAAATCAAAGCCTAGTGATGAGGGAACATATGACCAAGGACCACACTAAAACCATATCAATGCTCAAATCAAAAGGTCCTTTGTTGATATAATTAACAATCCATAAGCATGCTTGACATTCAAGGAATCGAAACAAAGAGAATAGTCTTCATAGCAAGGAASAAGGCTTCATTAATAAACTGTAGAGACATTTTTCCTTTCATAAAAWTTTTAAATATAATGGTAACACAGTCGTAAGTTTTAATGCTTCATTTTCATGCTTTCAGTCATGAACGAAGCATGAAAACAAAAACAATAGGGAAAACCGAAAACTTACAATTGTCATTTTGAAAATTGCTTATGAAGAACAGAAAAATGTGTGACCCCAGTTAGGCAACTACATAGATCATTTAATTGATATAAAAAGTTAAAAATGTGTTGGGCTGCCAACAATGGCGACATGTTGGGAGAAGCAGTTATCTATGTAATATGGATGAGTTCAGGTTAGAGAAATCTAAAAGATTTCAAATCAAAGAACAACTGAAAGGTTATTTGAACATCTTTAATAATCATGACGTAGTCCAGTTTAAGATATCTTTCGTTAAAAGAACGAAATCTGGCGAAAAACTTCACAAAAGAAAGCCACGACATTTAAGTAAATGTCTCCAATATTGTTGACAGGGCCACTGCTGCGAGCACGCATCCATAGCCTCGATAGGGATGTCAATTAACCCACTCTAATGTCTGTATCCTGTCCAAGAAATTTCAAATCAGAATGAAGGACACTTATGGCCAAAAACAAGATTTATACCTGAGAATTTTCTTTTACCTGACATCGCTTCGCTGCTAGTGGACCTGTTCAGTACCCCGGTGAAGTTGTCTTGGCATCATGCATGCATTTACCCGCTGCCAGCAGACCTGTTCAGTGTCCCGACGGGTTTACAAACACTTCCCACAACTCTCTGAGAAATTATTCACATTTTGATATAGTTTTAAAGATATTCAACAGAGCGGGGTGACGCTGAAAATTCCAGTTTTTTAACACAACTTAATATTTCCCAGGCCTTTAAATTTTTCAAGCTAACCTTCATCAAGATCTGAAAATAGTTCATTAATAAAACTAATTTTCGAGGACAGGGAGACATCGTTGAGTTGCTTTCTTAAAGAGCAGGGACAGCATAAAGAGCTTTTTTAAAGATAATCGTGAATACTTTCAAGTGCAAATTGAAATCGAGAAATCGACTCTCAAACAAAATATCATCTTTAACCAGCCTACATTTTCAAAGAAAGATAGCAATTGATGCTCTGAAAGCCTTTGACATTTATTTCGAGATGAAGCATTATGTTCTCTTCTTCTGAACTAGACTATAATACAGGCATGTTTGACTCAAGAAGGCCAATAAATAAAAATGAAAATAAAAAGAAACCAGAATAGAAAACAGAAAGCAAAGAAATCAAAACAGAAAAATATGTACAAAAAGGTGTATCGGAGAATAGTCAGGTAAAATACTTTTTGAGAGCTTGACCATTCACCGGGAAGGTGTCTGGCTGTCCCTCTAAATTTTGTAGGCGGAAAGAACTGGGACCTAGTTTTTCAGCAATTAAGAATGGTCCCAACCACAGGTTTTGGAACTTAGTATGTGCACCTTTCCCCTCATGAGGTTTGTCCCACTTAAGGACAAGATCACCTACCTCAAAATTCCTGTCTGAGGCAGAATTGGAATCGAGCCAGCTTTTGACAATGAGTTGATGTTGATCCAGTTTTTGTTTTTCTTGCGCCCTTACTTCTTCTAACTTCAGCAAAGAATTAATCTGACGTTCCAAAGGAGGACAGTCTTCTTCTTGAACCTTCTGCGATAACTGTAGAGACGGAAGGAGAAGGTGGGATGGGAGAATTTCTTCCCTACCATAAACGAGGAAAAAGGGGGAATTACCAACAATAATTTTCAGAGTTACCCTATCATCCCAGATTGCATTAGATAGTGCATTATGCTAGTTTTTGTGGTTTTCAGAGACTGTTCTCTTGATGATCTTAACCAGGTTTTTATTGGTCGATTCCACCAAGCCATTTCCTTGAGGGTAATAGCTGGCATAATACTTTAGTTTTATTCCTTTTTCTAAAGTAAAAGCACTCATTTCGAGAGACGAAAAATAGGAAGCATTATCGAACACTAGACATTCAGGAATATTGAAACGAGTGATAATGTTTGAATTAAGGAAGGATATTACCTGACTGGTGTTTACCACTTTTAATGGTGCAGCCTCGGACAATCTGGTGAAATAATCTGTCATTGTAATTATGTATTTATGTTGTTGCGATGATGTGGGGTTAATTGGGCCTATAATGTCAAGGCCCCATTGTTGAAAAGGGAAATCTACCGAGATAGGTTGCAGCGGGAATGCTGACTTTTGTACTCATTCAGAATCCTTTTGACAGATTACACACTTACGGCATAACGTATGGGAATCTTTGAAAACAGTGAGCCAGTAATATCCTGCCCTTAATACTTTATGGGCAATGGTTTCTCCACCGAAATGCCCACCAGCTTCCCCTGCATGTAATTCTGATAAAACTTTATCTACTTCATCTCTTTCCAGACAACGCATAAGTATTCCATCAAAATTTTGGCGAAACAATATACCATTCACCAGTTGGAAAGAAGCAGATTTTAATCTCAACGCTCTCCTCTTTTTAGGATCAAGGCGATGGGGAGTTGATCCGTGTATTAGATAAAACTTGATGTCATCATACCAAGGATTAGTAAGGTTTTGTACACAGCAAATTTGATTTTGATTATGTTGATTTTCAAATAAAATATCAGTTTGATTCCGTTGTTCTATAGTTGAATCGGAAACTAATTTACATAAACCTTGGCCTCTAACAATTTGTGCTGAAGTGATCTCAAGGTCATATTCTTGTAAGGATGTGACCCAGTTTGCCCTTTTCTCACCCAGTTCTTTCTTTACTAACAAATTTCTGACAGCAGGGTAAGGGACAATGACTTTCATCCTAGATTTTAGTAGATAAGATCGAAAATGTTTTACTGCTTTAAAAACATCATAAGCCAGCTGATCTACTGTTGGGTAATTAAGCTCTGCTCCCTTAAAGGCTGAACTCATAAAGGCAATAGGAACTTCATTGTTTTCAGCATTCTTTTGGGTTAACACAGCGGCATAAGACCGATTAGAGGCAAACGTGTAGAGAGTGAAATCTCACGAAAAGTCAAGGCTCATTAGGGATAGAGCTTCCACTATGGCCTTTTTTATTGATTCAAAAGATTGACTTTCTAGAGGTCCCCAATGGTACTGCACATCCTTTTTTATTATTTTTTTGT
The DNA here is from genome assembly GCA_009831015.1 of Picea engelmannii. Lineage (NCBI taxonomy): Eukaryota > Viridiplantae > Streptophyta > Pinopsida > Pinales > Pinaceae > Picea > Picea engelmannii. Next base: position 166,075 of record ML798123.1, read on the forward strand.
CAAATTTAGGTATGGGATGGGTGTCATGGTTCCTTATTGGGTAGGAAAATCCCCAAGTCAAGAAATGTTTCCCAAGAAGACCCTCTATTATAGAATAAATTTCCACCCTAGAAGAATTGACAAGGTTATTGGCCTAATCCCTATCATGTTTATAGACTATTATTCCCCATACCTCCTTGAGACCTTCCAAAAAATAGTTTCCTGGAAGATCTATATGCCCTCACAGTTATGGTACTCGCGTACACATAGGCCACCGAAGGGACAGTCATGTACATGTTATAAAATGATTAAAATATATATAATTATGACTAATTAATGGTGAGTCATGGGTTTGGTTAGTTTCCTAACTCCTTTTGCCCATACGAAATCATCTCTAACTAATTATAGACAACATAAAAGGAGAATTTGTCGAAGGAGAAAGGTAATGAAAAGTAATGGTTCTTTGCACATATTAAGAAAACCTTTGTTTGGATAACCTCGCCAAGTCTGTAAACCCACATACATCCCTTTTGCTGTATTTTGACCTATAAAACCTTATTTCCAACCCTCTTTTCTGATCACTGACTTATCTTTCCAAGAGTTTCCCCTTATATACTCTTTGGGATTATGGTTGATCTGAATTTAGTACCATCTTGTATAACAGGAGAAAGGGTGGAGGAACCTGGGATCTCTCTCGATAGAGAAGCATTGCGCAGGTGAGGTATAAAGTTGTAAGCACCTTAACTACTTAATAAAAATATAAACTATTTCCTTTGAAATATGTTGTGTTTCTAATGTTTTGATTGCAATGTTTTCGCATGCATTTCATAGAATACTAGTTGTTGAGATTTTACTAATATATTTCATTAGACTAACAGGTATTTATTAGTATAACTACCTCTTTGTATAGTATTTCATCTTCAAGTTTCTTGCAAGTTGCAGAGAAGTTTTTGGAAAGGAGCAAATAAATTGCGCCAATCGAGAATGACATCAACCGTAGGACTCTAGGTGAGTCAATATTCATCTTCCACCCTATAGTTAGTTATTTATTTTGAAATCAGTTATTATATATTTTTTGCATATTCTTGTTGTGAATTTGTTTCTATAGGATCATTGGTATGTTGCAGTACATCCCACTACTATAGGGGATTTCCCCCAAAAGCAGAGTTGTAGACCATACTTCAACGCACTGTTAATAGGATCAAGCCTAATTGGCACATGATTCTTTACCCAGCATTATGGGCGTACCGAAGCTCGATCAAAATTGATACTAGATTTTATTCATTTCCAACTCGTTCATGAAGTGGAAGCAGTTATGCCTATTGAATGTGAAATTCCTTCGTTAAAAATCATGATCGGGATTCGTTTGGACAAGAAATATTTAGAATCACGTCTTCTTCACTTATAGAATCTAGATGAGCAACATCTTGATGCTGCCACTGTGAAATAGACGCACAAGAAATGTGTCATGTATCAACACAACGAGTCTGTCTTCCCAAGGGTATTTTCTGAGGGTGGCCTTGTTCTAGTCTACGATCAGGATAAGGAAGTGTTAGGCATAGAAAAGTTTAACCTGATGTGGCATGGTCCTTACATAGTGATATGTGCCCTTCGGAAAGGATATTATAAATTATCTGATTACGAGGGTAATGTGCTTCCAGAGCCTAGAAATGGTTAAAATCGAAATGAGGATTTTGCCCGCAAAGTATTGCTAAAAACCCATTATTTATAAGCTAATGATATATATAATACTAGTAGGAGGAACCCCCTTGTAGATTGGAGGATCAGAGATAGTCTTTTCACACATTTTATGTTGTTGTTCGATTATTATTACAGGGTTCTACATGATTGATGGTTAAATGATGGTTCTATTTGCGACAAGTGGATGATGGATAAGGCATGTTATGTGTTGGTTCTATTTCTCTAGGTTCTAATTTCATGCCATGATGGCTTATGTTAACTGCTATTACCTTTGCTATTGGAGCCTTGATTCAATACTTGTCACACCTGCATGAGATACATGTTAGTAACAACAAATAAGAGCAATTGAAAAGAAACCTATGAAAAAAATCTAAGGAGAAGAAACTAAACTATGCTACACTATATGCATTTGAAATTTAAAAGGGTTGATGTTAGTCCTAACTAGAAATGTTAGTGGATGTTAGTGACTATACGATGTTATTGAGTTATATGAAGGCACATTTCATATACATTATAGTATGGTTTTGATTAATGGATAGTATGGATCGGGTGGCGCACTTGGCAAGTAATGGAGGTTAGTTTCAATGCATGGATTAATTGAATGGATTAGTTGATGGTTGGCTGGCATGTACTAAGGAATTGAATGAGTAGAGGATGGAAGCGACGTGCATTTATTGCACATCACTCCATACCTCTCCCACTGGTCATCACCCTAGCTTGGATATTGTTCAATTGTTTTCGTTGTGGTTAAGCTCTGATATTCAAGCAAGGAAGGAATTGCTCGACCAAGCTCGCATTTTTAAGGATTTTTGGTTACAAGTATGTCTTTTTCGCCATCCATGAAATCACTCTGGTTATGAAATAGACATTGGCTCGGTGATATATTGGTATGTGATTTTATTGAGGCTGGCAACTATTTAAACTCGTGATATTTCTCTGGAATGGTTGTTTGTGTGTTATTCATTGCAAATGGAAAAATTGGATAGTTGAAGCCACGAGTCCATTGATTATTCTATGTGGTGGAAGCCATGAAGGCTCTATGTTGTCTTTATAGGTTTTGTTGGAGGGTTTCATTCCATATAGATTGTTGGTCGTCTCCTTCCAGTCCTCGTAACCATACCCGGTCGCATTTGTTGTTATGGGGTTGTTGTGTATTTCTTGAATCACCTTGGATCACTGCATATCGTTTCCACCTAGCTGTGGGATCCCTTTATGTTATTGGTCTCTGCACAAGTTGGTTATGGTGGCTATTTTTCCACCAGGTTTTCTTAGGGTTGGTTGTTCTTATCTGAGCTCTGCATTTATATCAGCGTTATTCAGTTTTTTGGGGAAAACCACTAGGGTTATGCCTTGCGTGTTCTCGATGTTATTATTGGCCAGTAAGAAGCCTCTACTCCTCTGTTCATAATCTTTCCTACCTGGTGTGAATTGTCACCCTATCTTGCAAACTATTGATTATGTGGCATGTGTGACCACCGTGTTGTCTCAAGGGGTTCTCACATGTTGTTGGTGTGGTCGACTCCAATCTCCCTGTGTTGGTTACACTGAGTGAACCCTTGATTACTCAGAGCTCACCCTTGATTATTCAAAGACCGATTTTGATAAATGAACTAGTTATTTCCGGTCGGTTATATTGTTGACTATTATGAGTTGGTGGATTAGCGTCGACAGTGGTTGATTATTGGCTCGTCTCTATTAATAGAATTGATAGTGGTTTTTAGAATTGGTATATAGTCGTTGCCTCTGTTGTTGTAACAATCAGATTGTTAACTCAGCATTGTTTTATGGATTGATTAAGTCACAACGATGCTTCTTGCGTTAGGTGTTGATCTGTGTGTTTCCTACAGCACGGTATTATTTGAAATGATGATTATTGTTACGGTGTGTTTAAATTGCATGATCGGGATCATTTCAATTTAAAGGATTGATAGTTGTGACTTGGTTGTCTATTGTGTATGTTATGGATATCGTACATCATATCGTTGATTGCACCATCATAAGGGTGCTACAATTTTGTCCAAGATTGACTTGAGGTCTGGATACCATCAAGTATGAATTAAGGATGAAGACATCCACAAAACATCCTTTAGGATAAGATATGGTCACTATGAATTTGTGGTGGTGCCATTTGGACTTACCAATGCACCAGCTACTTTTATGTGCTTAATGAATAATGTACTCAGTAAGTTGTTGGATAGATTTGTGTTGGTTTTCATTGATGATATCCTAATATATTCTAAGGGTAGAGAAGAGCATGAAGAACATCTCAATTTGGTGCCATAGGTGTTGAGAGAACATCAACTCTATGCTAAGTTTAGTAAGTGTGACTTTTTCCAAAAACAAGTCCATTACTTAGGCCATGTTATTTCTGAAGGAGGAGTGGTAGTTGACCCTGACAAGATCAAATCCAGTATGGATTGGCCTAGCCCAAAGGATGTACCTGATATCATATCCTTTATGTTCCTAGAGGGATACTATAGAAGGTTCATAAAGGGATTCTCCAAGATCAGTTGCCCAATCACCTCCCTTCAGAAAAAGGGAGTTAAATTCATTTGGACATTAGAATGTGAAGAGAGATTCCAACAACTGAAATACCTTCAAACCAATGCACTTGTGTTGAATACTGCATACCCAAACAAGGACTTCCTTGTGTGTACAGATGCCTGCAAGGAAGGGCTCGAAGGAGTTCTTATGCAAGAAAGGCATGTGATTTTCTACGAATCCAGAAAATTGAATGAGCATGAAATCAATTATGTGACCCACTATTTGGAATTGGATGTCATAGTACATGATTTAAAAATGTGGAGGCATTACCTCCTAGGTAGAATATTTGTGCTTATGACAAACCATAGTGGGTTGAGATATTTGTTTGATCAACCAAAACTCAATGCTACACAAGCTATATTGATGGCTCTCCTTAGTGAGTTTGATTTTGAAATCAAACATATCAAACGAAAAGAAAATAGGGTGGTTGATGCCCTTAGTAGAAGTATGAAAGTGATTCACTTGGAAACTGTAAGCACCTGTGAATCAGACGTCAATGAGAGAGTCAAAAGTACACAAGAAACAAATGCATTTTTCAAGACTGTGAAATCATACTTAGAGAAAGAAACCACAGGGATAAACTATGAGGGTTGTCAATTGTTGAATGATGGCCTGCTAACTTACAAGAGTAGGTTGTATATTCCAAATTTTGATGACTTGAAGAGGTTCATAATGGATGAACTACACAAAATACCATATACCGGACATCCTGGTTATCAGAAAATGATCACAGCCACTAGGAAACTATTTTGGTGGCTCGGACTGAAAAAGGACATAGTTGATTACTTAGCTAAATGTCTAGAATGTTAGTAGGTTAAGGCAGAGCACTGAAATCCAAAAGGGTTGTTGCAGCCCCTACCAATCCCAGAATGGAAATGGTAAACCATCTCAATGGATTTCATCACAAGGTTACCAAAATCAACCAAACAGAATGATTCCATCATGGTAGTTGTGGAAAAATTGAGCAAGGTTGCTCACTTTATTCCCATCAAATCAACTTGCAAGGAAATAGATATTACAAGTATTTTCATGAAAGAAGTATTTAGACTGCATGGCATGCCTAAAGAAATCATATCCGATAGGGATACAAAATTTACTTCAAACTTTTGGAAATCTTTGTTAAACTAAAATACTATTTAGTACAGCCTATCACCCTCAAACTAATGGGAAGACAGAGAGGGTAAACCAAATGTTATATGACATGTTAAGGATGAATGTAATGCATCAACCCAAGAAGTGGAAAGACTACCTACCACTGGTAGAGTTTTCTTATAACAATGGCTATCAAGAGTCATTGAAGATGAGCCCTTTTGAGGCCCTCTATGGTAGACAATGTAATATTCCAATCAGCTGGAATAACCGAGTAGACAAAATTACGATCAGGCCAAATATGATAAAGGAAATGGAACAACAAGTAGTTTAGATAAAATAGAATCTGAAAATAGCTCAAGATAGACAAAAACGCTATGCAGATAGAAAAGGGACTCCTCGAGAGTTCAAAGTAGGGGGTCATGTGTATCTTCGAGTTAGACCCGGAAAAAGTTCCTTGAGAATGGGAGCATGTGCCAAGATGGTACCTCAGTATTGTGGACCCTTTGAAATTTTGGAGAGAGTGGGACCTGTAGCATATAGAATAGTGCTTCCTCCCACAGTGAAGGCACATAATGTTTTCCATATTTCGTTACTGAATAAATGTGTACATGATTCTAATCATATAATTGATTGGTCTGTGATTTATGTGGAACCAGAGGGAGAATTCCTGCCAGAGCCACAATGCATAATAGACAAGAAGGAAATCTCAATCAGGAATAGTGTTGATACTGAGAGGGGGGTGAATCAGTATCAAGTACAATTTAAAAACCTTTTTCAACTTATACTTAAAACATTCAATTATATCCAATGAGCAGTGAACAATAGTATAAGAGTTACACCAATACACCACAATACACCATGCACAATATATGAGAAATAATCAATAGTTTTTGTTCAAGGG
>ML798123.1:188850-200042 GCA_009831015.1 Picea engelmannii
TGTAGATCGGGAACGGAGAGTAGTGGATATGAGCACAAGCTTTGCTTCAGATCATCAAATGCTCATTGTTGTGCCTTCCTCCATGTGAACGTTTCCCTACCACCACCCTTGGTCACTTGGTTGAGGGCCCATGCAATATGGGAGAATCCCAACACAAACCGTTGGTAGAAGTTGGCAAGTCCCAAGAATCTCTGAAGCTCGGTTAGTGTGGTCAGAGATGGCCAGTCCCAGATGACTTGGATCTTAGCTGGAGCCACATGTACCCCATGCTCATCAATAATGTATCCCAAGTATTGTACCGTGTTCATGCCAAAGGAGAATTGTTCCAAGTTGGCATATAGCTTGTGCTGTCGCAGAGTGCTCAAAACATGTTGAATATGTTGCATGTGCTCCTCCCAAGTTTTGTTGAAGATGAGGATGTCATCCAAATATACCACCACAAAAGAGTTGGTGAAGGGTCTCAATACATCATCCATCAACCTCATGAAAGTGGTTGGTGCATTTGTTAATCCAAAGGGCATGACCATCCATTCGAAGAGACCTTATTTATATTTGAAAGTTGTCTTCCATACGTCAATTGGTTAGATCGGAACCTGGTGGTAGCCAGACTTTAGGTCAATATTGCTGAAGAAAGTTTCCCCCTTGAGTTGGTCAAGAAGGTCATCAATTCAGGGAATTGGGTACCGGTTCCTAACTGTGATTTTTTTTAATGCTCTGTAATCAATGTAAAGTCACCAAGTCCCATCTTTCTTCTGCACTAGTACAATTGGGCTTCCACAAGGGGAGGCATTGGGTTTGGTGTTCCCCTTTTGAAACATCTCTTGGATCTAACGCTTCATTTTTTCATTTTCCATCAGCGAGCGACAATAGAATTTTCCATTAGGTAGAGGTGCACTAGGCGTTAGATCAATTGGATGCTTGACTTGGCAGTGCGTCGGTACCCCGGTGGGTGAGGAGAAGATTTTTGTGTACTCTTCCACGATCCCATCCACTTGCTTCTGCCACAAAGAGAGGCTCTGTGTAGAGGCCATGGATGTGGCAGCAACCTTATGCTTACTATGAGCACGGATCATAAAGAATACCAACTTCCCACTCTGTGAAATGACCTTATTGCATTGCTTAGTAGAGATTAAAGAAATAGCGGTAGGCGGCACTACCTCTGGTATCCTGTAAAATTGTCTACCCAAAGTAATAATAACATTGTGGAGTCTAGACTCATACACAGCATGTCGCTTCCACAAATATGGTTGTCCTAAAATAACATCACAAACTTCAAGGGGAGAAATATCACACAATACCTCATCTTTGAAGGGTTGATGTCATAGGGTAGATGACACTATTGGCTGACAGGAATATATCTTCCTTCCTGAAGCCAACCAATGGTGTAGGGATGCAGGTGAGGTGTCGTCGACAGTTCTAGCCACTTGAAAACCTCTATTGAGATCAGGTTCTTCTGACTTCCGCTATCAATAATGAAATGAAGCGGAGCCCCCTTTACCCACATCTATGAGTGAAACAGGCGTTCCCCTTCCTCTAGTTCTTCTGGTTCGCGTGAATGGACTTTGGTGGTAGCGACCATGGAATTGGGTTCATTATTGATAATCTGTCTCGCTCCTTATGGATTTGATTCAGAGTCAAAACCTACCCCTTACTCGGAAGCTTTCATCTCAGCCACCAGTGACTGCTTGGAGGAACATTCTTCGGTGTTGTGCCAAGGTATTTTATGGTGTTCACACCATTTTCATGTGTCCTTCTTCGACTTCTCATTACCCTTCTTGTGTTACGGCTTGGACTGGTTGTCATGACAGTGTCCATCATTTCTTTGTCCCTTGTTTTATGGGTTGGGGTCGCCTTTTCCCTTCTTCAGCTATGAGATGTTTGTAGATCCAAACTCTCACCTCTTCTGCTTAAATTTCTGCTCGATCTTGACAACATATCTATAAGTCATACCCAATGATGCAATGTCCATAAACTCCATTTTTGTTTGAATGTATCTATAAAGACAACCATGGTATTTGAGAACCAGATTTCGTTAAGAGTCTTTGATACCCAATATGGTGCATAGGGTATGGAAAATATTGGTGAAATCTGGTATTGTCTGGTCCCTTTCCTGAAGCATGGTGGTCCATCTTGTGTACTGGTCCTCGTAGCTTCCAATATGATAGTATTGCTCTTTAATGGCATCCCTAAAGGAATCCCACATGGGGAAACTGCAAATATTGTAGATTCCTCTATGTCCCTTTGTTCAGAGTAAGTATCCCATCATTCCTTAACATGAGGGATGTCCTTGAGGACTACAAAATTAATCTTTTCCCTATCGAAAAAATTGTCGACCAAAAAGTACCCTTCGAGCAGATCCAACCATTTATCTACAGTATCCACGTCTATCAATCCTTCAAATAATGGAATATGAAAATTTACCTATACCTTGAAGGGGGTTTCATGGTCGCTTGATGAATATGTGTCTCCTGTGGGCAGCTATCAAAGGATCTATGCAAATTTTTCCATCATTTCATTCCTTTGTCGTGCAAGGGATTCCTCGAGCAAACTTTTAAAAGGATCTCCTACTCCATCATATTTCTTTTCGTCCCCCATGGGTTGTTGTTGAGATTGGTGCAGTCGATATGGAAAAGGCTTGATTAGTTTGAGTCCCAACTTCTTGTACCCAAATCTTTTTGGGGACATGCATGAAGAAAAATAAATGAAGAGCAGACCACTCTGATACCACTGATCCGGATTTATGAGTGGAATGAAATGAATAACAGACTGAATACAATAACACAGAGATATGGAGAACAACAACAGATATCCAGTGAATAATAACTTCTATTTAATAAATCAAATAGGCTGAAACTATAAAATTGCATAACTAAAACAACTGGCTCGAATGGTGGTAATTATCTCTAAGAAGAGATGTGGTGCTACACGCATCCATCTAAGAAAAATGATTACAATGAGGCTCTAGAGGCATTTTTAACATTACTTATGGATTCCAAACCCTAGACATCCAAAAACCTAACCCTAGGAGATGAATCGCCAAAAGTTATGTGGGCCCTGTTCGGTAAGTTGGTACCTCAACTTCCCGGGGTCGTAACTTTTGCATACGACCTTTGTTTTAGGTGCGTGATAGCCCATTGGAAAAGTATTTTCGAGAACTACACATTATGCCATCAAACTCTGACTCTGTCTACATTTTGACTATGGCAAGCCAAAAGAACAGTGTTTAGGGCCCCAAAACGGCCCTGGAAGTATAAAAAGATGTACTGACATGAAAAATTCCAAAATACGCCAATTGGATTAGGTGGGCGGGCACCAATCTCCACCTGGAATATCTGTAGGGCTTCAGACAACCTCAAAAGTGTAGAGCCCACAATTACAAAGAAGTACATAAGAACGTGTTGAACTAAAACTATCAAGAGGAGCTAGTTGGAATAGGTGAGTGTCCACCAATGTCCACCTAGATCAATCTCGCCCTATACAAAGGAACCCATAGGTAAGACTTTACATTTCCATGTTATTGCATGCACCCCATGCCCAAACATCTAACCCATGCCACTTCATACACTTACATGACCTGGATTAGACCCCACCTGGGAAACATCCCAAACTTAAGAGAAGTTAGCCCAATAGGACACCCTGAGAGCTTCTCCAAACCTAACTTGTCAAATTGCATAACGCCCTTGAGAATTTGTTTTTGTTAAGGGGGCTTTGATGCACATGTTTGGGTAATTTAATTATTGGACATGATTTACATGCTATGATCCATGTGACATATGAACCCCTCGAGGGTGTACTTGTTGTTGCTGCAGAACCTTGCTCAGTGAACATGTACACATGAGGGAATGATTAGCTCGAACCTTCATGGGTGATTAAACCCCATAGATGGATGTTGAAACCCCAGCCATTCGTAAGAAGAAATTAAATACTTGCACCGAGAGAAAGAAGGATGTTTCTTTTGGAGGCACCCTGGCAGACCTAGACCAATGCGACCTTGCTCTTCCCACATGGACATTATCCCTTGAGGGCCCTAGATGTCACCATCATAGCCCTAGACGTCACCCAGATCTAGGGTTTCATTTTTGGAGGCATTTGTGAGGCTAGTGGCACATGTGGGCATCATTTGGGGGTTCTGGAGGCCAAGCACCCCACTTCTCTAGCATAATGTTTCACTTACAGGGCTCAACGTCACCCTAAAGGGGCATGACATCACCCTTGGAGATGTTTCTAGATGCAAACTATTTTTATTTATGTCAAAATTGAATTTTGTTGTAAATTGGCTAGGTCGGCCTTGTTTTTGACCTGAAAATTAATTAAAGATCAAAATTTTGTATAAATAAACATAAAGTACTCTCATTTTTATAGAACAACTTGTCCTTGGAGATAAGAGGTATGAAATTTGTTCCCTATTAGCGTTATTGGCTGAAATTGTGAGGCGCCACTCTTGTTTAAGGCTGAATTTTGCAACTTGGATCAATTTTGGAAGTTTTATGGTGATCTTGCATGGTATTATCATGATTATTCTTGGTGCAAGTAAGTGAAATATGCATTTTTTCATCTATTGAATGGTTTATTGTATGGTTTTATTTTCTCATACAAGATTGTGAAATTGCATGGTGTATTTAATGCTTTAAGTAAGAAACTTAAGTTGCTACTTTCTTACTTGTTATTTGCCAAGTTTTTCATTAATTGATCTAGTAACTAGTGAAACCCTAGAGCCCTAAATTTCTAACACTATAAGGGTTTGGACTTAGGTATTGTTGCATAAGCTTTTAATCCATAATAAGGCTAAGGAGAACAAGGTGCTAGGGACTAGAATTTCCTACACCCTAACATCTTGTCTCTTGAGGTCAAAGCCTAGGAGGACTTATGTTACTACTTCTCTTGGGCCTTTCCCTCTTAGAATTTTGTGCATCATCATCATTGATTTGTATCCTTAGAAGAAACCATCCACCTTGACTCCATTATCCTTGAAGGCACTAGTCCTCCTCTCTTACCTATTGAAAAGACTCAACTCAAACTCCTTCACTTCATACTCAAACTCTTTCACTTTATACTCTACTAATTTTCTAACCTAGTCTAGAAATACTGACAACTAATTTGTTTTTGTCATAATCACTACTATAACGATTATTTTGCAGCTTATATTAGCCTACTAACCATCTAATTCATCTCATAATTTGTCTACAACAAGGTACTATTAATAAGTGTTAAAGTGTATGTTTAATTTCCTTTTTGGAGTGCAAATTCTGAAGGTGTTACCACTGTCATAGCTTCTTTTACAACCATTGTTGCATCCCTTAATAGCCCTAAAATCATCCATCAAACCTATTATCCCCTACCCTAGGGATAACTAAGGATATCATGTCTTGAGGCACATAGGTCCTAGACATGGAGTATCGAGAGGCAGACTACTTGAGAATGGCCCCAGAGGGCCCCTTTTTTCTTCAGTGCATCCCATTCATCATTAGCATCAAAAATCATCCCCACCAGCCTGGTCCTGAAGCAGCAATAAATCATGCTCCATGAGGTAATGAGTTTGGGTATCATGGTATGTGTCACTCTCATTTTTGAATCACTTGAATATGTTCCATTGAATTCTTCTTCATTTCATGACATTTGCTTGGAAATTATGCTCTTTGCCTCGTTCATACTTGGAAGGGTGACATGGTGCCCTAGTAAATTGATCTCCCTTTAGGATGGGTTTCCACTGAATGGGTCTGTGAAAGGTCAGCGTTTGTTCCCTCCATACGTACCACTTTCCATATTTATTCCTCTCATGTCTCGTATCCTTTTTTTAGCATTGTAATTGGCCACGCTAGGAGGGGTTGTACCTTGCCTTGTGGGAAGAAGGGGCTAAAGGCCCAAAGGGTAAAATTAGTTGGAAAGAGATCAAATCCAATGTTGAAACCTTTGAGATTATTCACCCAATGATTCCCGAGAAAGTAGTAAAACACTTCTCAATAAGAAAAGGGAACCCATAAGATACATAAACACTCAAGGTACTAGTTGGTGGATAGGAGGTCTCATCACGAGCCGCCCTCTTATGACCATGGGCATGTAGCGGTATGACACTACCATCTGTTTGGTCACCAAACCAGGGTAGTGGCTCTTGGTGGCATAGACAAGAGAAAGGGGGTCTCATCATGAGCCAGCCTTCTCATTTCCCTGGCGTGTTGATGGATAACACTGTCACCTCTGGTCATCAAGCTAGGGCAGTGGCCCTCAACTTTTCCCTTGAAGCAAAAAAAGAAAAAGATCAAAAGAACTAAAGCTAACAGGGAATGAATGGGTTAGGAAACAATTGCATTTATGACAAGGTGCAGCTCACCCTCTACAAAGGAACCCACATGTACGACTTACATTTCTCTGTTATTACTACACCCCATGTCCAAACATGTACCCCATGCCACCTCATACACTTACATGACTTGGATTGGATCCCACATGGGAAACACCCAAACTTAAAGGACGATATCCCAATAGGACACTTGAAGGCCTTCTCCAAACCTAACTTATCAAATTGCATAACGTCTTTGAGCATTTTTCTGGGTTAAGGGGGGGTTGATGCACATGTTTGGGTAATTTAATTATTGGATGTGATTAACATGCTATGATCCTTGTGACTGATGAACCCATGGAGGGTGTACTTATTGTTGCTGCAGGACCTTGACCGATGGATAGGTACACAAGAGGGAATGATTATCTTGGAGCTTCATGAGGCCTTAAATCCCACAGATGGGCGTTGCAACCCTAGCCAGGGATAAGAAAAAACTGAAGATTTGTACCAGAAAAAAGAAGGACGTTGCCTTTGGAGATACCCTAGCAGACCTGGACCTAGGGGGATCTTGGTCTTCCATATGGACATTGGCCCTTGAAGGCCCAGGGCGTCACCATCATGACCCTAGATGTCATCCAGAGCTAGGCTTTTCATTTTGGAGGAAGTTGTGAGCTTAGTGGCACGTGTGGGCATCATATTGGGCCTCTCGAGGCCAAGCATTCTACATTCTAGGCCCAATGTTCCACATTAGGGCCTCAATGTCACCCTAGAAGGGCATGACGTCACCCTTGGAGATGTTTTGTTGAGAGATCAAACCAACACTCAAACCTTCAACCTTCTAGCTTTCACTAACTAAAACTAACACTAACCTAGCCTAGATAACTAACTTACTTGTTGTTGTTATAAATCACTGCTACACCCATCTTGATGCAGCAAATTTTCTGCATAATCTACATTAAATGCTAGTTAAACACTTCTAAATTTTCTTGTGGCAATTGATTATCATTATGCCTAGTAAATGTTATATTTTCATTGTCTTTTCAAGCAATTTTGAGGCATATTTCTTGCAATTGTTATAAAATACTTATTGTTGTTGTAAACTTTCATTTTGCTACAATTTTATATCATCTAGCATACATTTCAATGGTTTATTGTCTTATTGAAGCACTAACATCATTTCATACTTGAAACTGCCATATTTTCGCTTGTTGTCTTTTTCTGGGCAAGCAAACTTCATCCATTACATTTTCTTCATCTCTCAAGACATAAATACCTTTTGACTCTAGTGACCGTTGAGAGGGGGGTATTTTTCCATCCTTGCTTTAGTTTCATCGGCCCTTTAGGTCACTAGGGACCTCTCCCTTGGGGAAATTTTAACATACTCCTAAACAGAAAGGGGTTTCCTATTAAGGTGACAGTGATAGGTCACCCCCTTGTTATGCCAATCTTCCCTCACTTGCCTTGGGCTTTGGAAGAGTACATATTGTGCGATAACATTTTTGGCATCGTTTTCGGGGAACATCGAGTCAATTTTCCTCGAATGACACTTTTTCAGTAAGCCTTTATCCAAAGCCTTTTTTTCACAAAGCTTACCTGGCGACTCCATTGAGGATGATCCCATCATCCCTTTGATAATATTAAGGAGATTGTTTGGCGACTCCATTGATAACGACCCATAGCAAACATCGGTACACACCTTATTATCCTATAGTTCCTATTGTCCCCATAGCCCCTCCTAAATGGGCCCCTGAAGAACTCTTGAACCCTTTAGACTTGGCCAATATCCAGGGAGGATTACATGATCTCCCTAAAGATTTTGTTTCATGGATACCCAAGTTTTCAGGAGAGGTTGGGGCTTCCAGTAACACACATTGGACCAAATTTTGTGAGAGTTATGAATTCCATTGATCCAGATGGATATTGGTGGCCACCCACCTATTCCACTTGGACCCAAACCATTGTTTCTTTCAGTTTTTCAGTTTCCTGAATTGTAGCACAATTTACTATTTTTAGCAGTTTTTCGGATCCTGAACTTATGGAGCCGTTTTGAGGCCCTAAACGACGTTTTTTTGGCATGAATGATCCGGTGAATATTAATTCATTCCATACTTGATATTCTCTATCAACAATGTAGTCCTCAGATAGATATTTCTAATGATGTATCATGTGCGTCAAACGGAGATAGTATGCCAATGTTACGACCCCGGGAAATTGATGTACCAATTTACCCCAACGGGGCCCATATTCTGGTGTTTCGTCTCCTAGGGTTAGGTTTATGGATGTTAGGGTTTTCCATTGTTTCTCAATAATATATAGGCATTCGAGCCTCATTGTAACACAAAGTTCAGAGGCCAGTAGCCGCCACATCTCTTCTCAGAGATAAGCTACAAGCGCCCAAGCTATTTTATTTCCATTCTGTCTGTAAGCATATTTCAATCATTTGTTATTAATGAAATAAAGTTTTACTTCCGCTACATCTCTGTTTTTACGTGTATTTATGTATTTGATAAATACGGATCATTGGTATTAGAGAAGTCTTCTCTTTCTCGATCCTTCTTTGCATGTCCCCAATGAGGTCGGGGTATAAGGAGTTAGGGCTCGATCTGGTTGAATCGTTGCAAGATCAGCCTCGTAAACCCTGACGGCCGCCCATGGGGGAAGAAAAGAAAGATGAGGGACTAGGAGATCCTATCAAATTATTGCTCGAGGAGGCCATCGAGAAACAAAGGAACGTGATGATGGACAACTTTGCCCAGATCCTTCAACAGCTTCCCACTGGCAGCGCATCTACATCCAACATCCACTCTGGAGGCATCACTCCTTTTAAGGTACAAGTAAACTTTAAAATTCCCATATTTGAGGGAAAAATAGATGCAAATGTCATTGATAGATGGTTGAATCTGTTAGAAGGATATTTCTCGGTTCATGACTTTTTCGACCGAGAAATGATTATTTTTGCACTCCTTAAGGTCGCCCCCCATGTCAAGGACTAGTGGGAAACCTACTGGGAGAAACAGAGCAAGGGGGAACCCTCTCTATTCTCGGTCGCACCCACTTGGAATTATTTCTGAGATGCCATCAAGGAACAATATTATCCTATGGGGAGCTATGAGGACAAATACATACAATGGACTACGTTGCGGCAGCAAAGGGACCAAGATGTGCATGAGCTGACAAATATGTTCCATACCCTACACACAAAGTTGGGTGTCAAAGATTCGAAGAAACATTTGGTGTTAAAGTGCCGCAGTTGTCTTCATAGATACATTCAGGATGAAATGGATTTCCTCGATGTCTCCTCTCTTGGTGCGGCATACCGGTGTGCTTCCAAGATTGAGCAGAAGTTCAAACAAAAGAAGCGAGACATTGGGTCTGCGAATCAGAAGTAAGGGAAAGGTACCCCCAAACCATTGAACAAAGGACCAAGCCAAGGCGGGTTCACCCAGGAAAACTCGCCAAAGCCACAAGCAAAGAACAACATCACGAGGCCAAAAAGGGACATGGGGAAGTGGTGTGAGTTCCATAAGAGCTCCACTCACAACACAAGTGAGTGTTGTGCCAAGCAGTCACTGGTAGCCAAGTTGAAGGCTTCTGAATCAGATGCAGGATCCGACTCTAAATCAGAACCCGACAAGGGGAATGATAGAGGGAAGTAGATTATCGATGCGGAGCCCAACACCATCGTTGCCACCACGAAGATCTAGAAGATCTAGAGGAGGTGGAGTGCCTCTTCCATTCCTAGATGTGGGTAAAGGGTTCCCCGTTGCAGTTCATTTTCGACAGCGGGAACCAAAAGAACCTCATCTCAGTAGAGGTCGTGAAATGGCTGGGCTTGCCAACCACGACACACCCACAACCATACACCATCAGGTGGCTGCACCAAGGACGGGACCTCCGCGTAAGCCAGCAATGTCGCGTTCCCTACAACAACAAGCCCTTCACTGATGAGGTATTATGTTACATTGCTCCTCTTGATGTTTCTGATGTATTATTATGCCAACCATACTTATGGAAGCGACATGTTGTGTATGCGTCCAAGACCCATGCTATTATTATTACTTTGGGCAATAAGTTGTACAGGATACTGGAAATAGCACCGCCTACATCCATCTCTTTGGTTACTGCAAAACAATGCAGTAAGCTCATTGCCAAAACTAGGAAATTTGTTTTCCTGATGATCCACCCTCATGGAAAGAAGAAGACTGTGGCCATGACCTCCAGACAGGGCCCCTCTTCACGACAACAACAGATGGATAAGGTCGTGGAGGAGTACGAGCACATATTCACCTTCCCCACATGGGTGCCTCTACACTGTCAAGTAAAGCACCCCATCGATATGACCCCAAGTGCACCGCTGCCCAATGGAGCAATATATCGGCGCTCTGTTCTGGAGAATGACAAAATCAAGAGGCAAATTCAAGAGTTGTTGTAGAAAGGTCACATCTGGCCTAGTTCATCACCCTGTGGGAGCCCGATCATGCTGGTGCAAAAGAAGGATGGGACTTGGAGACTCTGCATTGACTATCGGGCACTGAACAAGATCACTTTCCGAAATAGGTACCCGATCCCACAGATTGATGACTTTCTGGACCAACTCAAGAGGGCGAAATACTTCAGCAATATTGACTTGAAGTTTGGGTATCACCAGGTACCAATCAAACCCTCTGATGTGTGGAAGGCTGCCTTCAAATCCAAGGAGGGCCTTTTCAAATGGCTGGTCATGCCTTTCGGGTTGATGAATGCCCATGCAACCTTCATGAGACTAATGGATGACATCTTGCGGCCATTCACCAACTCATTTTTAGTGGTGTACTTTGATGACATTCTGATCTTCAGCCAGACTTGGGAAGAGCACCTCCACCACATTCGACAAGTCCTCCAAACACTGCAGAAACACAAGTTTTGTGCCAATTTG
>ML798123.1:218997-233070 GCA_009831015.1 Picea engelmannii
ATCTTTCCAGATTATATACTGCCTTTGGCTGGCGCGATTAACCGCGAGAGCATCCCACGTGACTTTGAGTACATGTTGATTACTGTGTACATCCTGAAGGGGATACGTGTAGTTGAACCCCAGTTAGGACAAATCCCAGCTCTGAAGAACAATGACTTCAACCTTAGCGACAGGAACAACTACACAATGCTCACGTCGCACAGATACCTGATGAAGATGACTGGGAAGAAGCCTCGGATAGTCTCCCAGTCGTGGATAAAGGAGCTCGCACAGTCAACGATATTAAATTTATGAATATTCCTCACTTTGGCCAACATCAATAGGTTAACGCTTGCATTAAAATCCTCCTTTCGTGCTATCACGGAGGTTATATGTGGCTCGACAGGCACATTAATGTGGATCCGGCGTTGATCCACTTGATTACAGGACTGAGCATGCAGGGACCGGACCCTCAACAGTTCTACCCAGGGAATACTTCATATCTCTCCCTGGCACAATGCTTATCGAGGTGGATATCGATGGCCACCCACCTTTTCCAACTGGCTCAAAACATTTTTCTAGCAATTTTGGTAATTTACTATTTTTAGCAGGTTTTCACTTCCGGAGTTGTTTTGAGGCCCTAAACGATGTTTTTTGGGAAAATGGGGTGAAATATGCAAGTTCCTCTTATATTTCCCCTAAAATGAATCTCCTCGATGATACCTTTCCTATGGGCTATCATACGCCTAAAACAGAGATCGTATGCAAAAGTTACGACACCGGGAAGTTGATGTACTAACTTACCCAAACGAGGCGCACATGACTATTGGCACTTCATCTCCTAGGGTTAGGTTTTTGGATGTCTAGGGTTTTTCGCATTCCTGTTTATTGTAAAAATACCTTCAGATCCTCATTTTGATCATATTCTTGCGAATGAGCGCAGCCGTCACATCTTTTCTCGAAGATAAACCGCCACCATTCCAGAAAGGTTGTTTTCACTGCATTTTACAGTTCCAGCTTATTTCCTTATTGAATAGAAAACCAGTTTTATTGTATCTCTGTTATTTTGTGTTAAACACCTGTTAATAATATGTATTAATTTCATTATGCTCATAAAATCTGGATCAGTGGTATCAGACCGGTCTACTCCTTGTCATCTTAATGCATGTCCCCAACGAGGTCGGAGTACAAAGAGTTGGGTCTCGAGCTTGTTTCTCTTGAGGAAAAAAACTCTCACACACCCAAGTGACCTCTCATGGCAGGAGAAAATAAATATGAAGGTACATGAGATCATTTCAAATTGTTGATTGAGGAATCCCTCACACAACAGAGGAACGAGATGATGGATAGTTTCGCGCAAATCCTTCGGCGACTACGAACAGGCGATGCATCTTCTTCGAGCGGAGGTGTCGCCCCCTTCAAGGTACAAATAAACTTTGATATTCCTATATTTGAAGGTCAGATAAACCCAGATGTTGTAGACAAGTGGTTGAATCTACTAGAAGGGTATTTTTATGTCCATAACTTTTTGAATAGAGAAAAGATTACTTTTGTGCTCCTTAAAGTCGTTCCCCGTGTCAAAGATTGGTGGAAAAATTTTTGTGAGAAAAAGGAAAAAGAGGAACCCTCATTATTTACAGTCACGGCCACCTAGGAATCCTTCAGGGATGCTATTAATGAACAATACTACCCTGTCGAAAGTTATGACGACTTGTATACCAAATGGACCACATTGCGACAAGAAAGAGACCAAGGAGTGCTAGATTTCACAAATATCTTCCATACCTTGCACACCAAGTTGGGTATCAAAGATTCATAGAAAAATCTAGTGCTCTACATAGATACATCCAGACCAAAATGGAATTTCTGGACATCTCATCCTTGGGTGCATCCTACTGATATGCCGTCAAAATCGAGCAGAAGCTCAAACAAAAGACACAACAATTTGGGCCTGGGAACCCCTCACAACAAAAGCCATGAAAGGGCGGCCCCAACCCACAGAACAAAGGACAGAGAAAATATGGATAGTATCAGAACAACCAGTCCAAGCAACAAGAAAATAATGACACCAGAAAGACAAAGAAAGATATCGGGAAGTGGTGCAACTTCCATAAGAGCCCTTGGCATAACACTGTTGATTGCTGCTCAATGAAGTCGTTGGTGGCCGAAGTGAAAGCCTCTGAATCATATGTGGGTTTTGACTCTAATCCAAAACCAGAAAGGGGAAGACAGATCATTGACGTGAAACCCAGTGCCACCGTTGCTACCACCGAGCTCCAACCTAGTGAACTAGGCAAGCTAGAAGAAGAAGAGTGCCTCTTCCATTAACAAATGTGGGTAAAAGGCACCTCGTTGCACTTCATCGTTGATAGCGGTAGCCAGAATAACCTCATCTTAGCAGAGGTCGTCAAGCGGTTGGCCCTGCCGACAAATATGCACCCTCAACCCTACACCATTTGATGGCTCTACCAAGGAAGCGATCTTCACGTCAGCCAACAGTGTCGATTGTCGTACGGCATCAAGCCCTTCAAAGACGAGGTATTGTGTGATGTTTCTCCTCTCAAATTTTGTGATGTTATTTTGGTCCAACCTTATTTATGGAAACGTCATGTTGTATATGAGTCTCGGCCTCGTAGTGTTATTATTACTTTGAACAGGAAATTGTACAGGATACCCGAGGAAATCCCACCTAGTGTTATTTCCTTGATCTCTGCTAAGAAATGCAGGAAGGTCATCTCTCATACGAGGAAGTTTGTCTTCTCCGTGATTCTCTCTCAGAATAAGTGAAAGATCACAGCCACATCCAGGGTCTTTGCGACCGACCTCTCCACACAGTAGAAGCAAGTAGATAAGGTCATGGAATAATACTCAGATATCTTCTCCTCACCTACCAGGGTAACTCTGCACTGCCAAGTCAAGCACCCCATCGATCTAACCCCCAGCGCACCACTGCCCAATGGTCCAGTCTATCATCACTCTATGTTAGAGAATAAGGAGATCAAGAGACATATCCAAGAACTGCTCCAAAAGGGGCACATCCATCCCAGCTCATCACCTTGTGGGAGCCCAATCGTATGGTACATAAGAAAGATGGAACCTGGCGACTCTGCATTGATTACCAGGCTCTAAATAAAATTACAGTCAGAAACCGGTACCCGATTCCCCAAATCAACGACCTCCTTAATCAACTCACCAGGGCCAAATACTTCAGTAAGATTGATCTGAAATCTAGCTACCACCAGGTCCCGATAGAACAGACAGATGTATGGAAGACTGCCTTCAAGTCAAAGGAAGGCCTTTTTGAATGGTTGGTCATGCCCTTTGGTTTGACAAATGCTCCAACCACTTTCATGAGGATGATGGATGATATTCTGCGACCATTCACCAATAATGTTGTAGTGGTGTATCTGGATGACATTCTCATTTACAGCAAGACTTGGGCCAAGCACTTGCAACATATCACTTGCAGCATATTCAGTAGGTTCTCCACACCTTGCGACAGCACAAGCTATACGCCAACTTGGAAAAATGCTTCGTCGGCATGGACAGGGTCCATTACCTGGGATACATCGTTGATCAGCATGGCATACATGTGGATCCAACCAAGATCCAAGTCATATGTGACTGGCCAGCCCCAACCACACTCACTGAGCTTCAGATCTTCTTGGGCCTTGCCAATTTCTACCGCAGGCTCGTGTTGGGATTCTCCCATATTGCATGGGCCCTCAGCCAAATAACCAGTGGTGATGATAAGGAAAAATTTGCGTGGGATCGGTCCCAACAACAAGCGTTCGATGATTTGAAGAAGCGCTTGTGCTCAGCCCTAGTACTTTCACTACCAGACCTGCAGCAACCCTTTGAGATCGAGACAGATGCTTCAGACTATGTTGTGGGCGTCGTTCTCACTTAACACGGCCACCACGTGGCCTATCATAGTGAGACACTATCAGATGTTGTCCGTAAGTACCCTACTTACGACAAATAAATGTACTGCATTGTGCAAGCCTATCTCCAGTGGAGACATTACATTCTTGGAAAGGAGATAGTCATCCACACTGATCATAAGCCACTACAGTTCATGTAGACAGAAGGAAAATTGCAGAATGACTGCCATAAAAAATGGTTGACATACTTGTAGCAATTCCACCTCAACATCAAGTATAAAACAGGAAGCACCAATCACGTCGTTGATTGCCTCAGTAGACTGCGAGTCGTGGCACTCACCACAGTGCTAGACTATTGTGGCCATGAGACCTCTCAATGGCCCCAACTCTATGAGACAGACCCAGACTTCGCCACCACCTACAAAATGTTGGGGGAAAATGTAGTTGTCGATAATTTCCATCTTCAAGATGGGTTTTTGTGTCGTCTGGGCCATATTTTTGTTCCATCAAGCGAGCAAGCGAAGCTGATATGGGAATCCCACTACAGTCGGATGGCAGGACAGTTCGACGTCGAAAAGACAGTGGCAATGCTACAGAAACATTTCTACTGGTCGAAACTTCGATAGGAGTTCAACAAGTATATTAGGTCCTACACTGCCTGCGCTATTACCAAACTGACCACTAAGAAACAGGGCTTGTGCACCCATCTTCCTACTCCTGACAGGCCATGGGAATCCATCTCAATGGACTACATGTCGAGCCTCCCGTCCACCAAGCGGGGAAATGACTGTGTTTTTGTGGTTGTTGATCGCTTTTCTAAGATGGAAATTCTGGTTACCTGTAAGAAGAGCATCACAAAAAAGGCCACTACCAAGCTCTTCTTTGAACGAGTCTGGGTACATTTTGGAATCCCACAAACCATTTTCTCAGATCGGGACAGTCAATTTTTTATCACATTCTATTCGAGCCTCTGGTCATTGTTGGACACCAAGCTCACCAAATCCACAGCCTTCCACCCCCAGACAGATGGCCAAACCAAGGTCATAAATCGAATGATTGTGCATATCCTTCACATGTATAATTCCAAGCACCCTCTCACATGGGATGAGAGCCTTCCCTATGTCCATCATAGCTACAACTAATCCCTACATAGCTCAACCGGCCACGACCCCTTTCAGGTGGGGTTGGGTTTCCAACCATTGGGTCCCATAGATGTTGCACTTCCCCTTGCGGTCACCTCTACCGACTAATATCCTACTCCAACTGAAGCTAACAAAGCCACCCAGTTCATCGAGTGCATCCATCACATCCTCCAACAGGTTCAGAATATCCTACAAAAGTCCAATGACAAGTACAAGCAGCGCCATGATCAACACCATGTGCCACATAAGTTTCAAATGGGTGACAAAGTTTGGTTGTACTTGCATAAAGAACGCCTTAATGGACCCCATCGAAATATTCTCCCACTTTGTTATGGGTCGTAAACCATCACCAAGGTTGTGGAGGATAATGCTTTTGAGCTCAACATTCCTCGTTTCCTTGGCCTGCACCCAGTGTTCAACGTGGATCTCATTTGCCCTTATTTCCCACCATTATTGGACACCTCAAAAGTAGCAGAACAACTGACACCAATAGATATCAACCTCGACTGCATACAATAGGCATATAGTGATCATATTATGGACACACATATCAAGGGCACTCAACATCAAAGGATCCATCTTTAACGAGTCGTCAAAGCAAGGCAGTGCTTGCACCAAGGCAAGTGGCTCACCCAGGGCCAAATTCAGCAGAAATTTCCTCATCTGATGGGGGAACTCAACACAATGGATACCATTGATTCCTAAGGAAGGAGGATTGATCCAGGTGGATATCAGTGGCCACCCACCTTTTCCAACTGGCTCAAAACAGTTTTCTAGCAATTTTGGTAATATAATATTTTTAGCCGTTTTTCACTTCCGGAGTCGTTTTGAGGCCCTAAACGATGTTTTTTTGGGAAAACGGGGAGAAATATGAAATTTCCTTTGTTATTTCCCCTAAAATGAATCTCCTCGACAATAACTTTCCAACATGCTATCATACACCAAAAACGGAGATCGTATGCAAAAGTTACGACCATGAGAAGTTGATGTACTAACTTACCCAAACGCAGTCCACATGACTTTTGGCGCTTCATCTCCTAGGGTTAGGTTTCTGGATGTCTAGGGTTTTTGGCATTCCTGTTTATTGTAAAAAGGCCTTCATATCCTCATTGTAATCATCTTCTTGCGAATGAGCGCATCTGTCACATCTCTTCTCAGAGATAAGTTGCCACCATTCCAGCAAGCTTGTTTCCACTGCATTTTATAGTTCTAGCTTATTTCCTTATTGAATAGAAAACTAGTTTAATTGTCTCTATCTTATTTTGTGTTAAACAAATGTTAATAATTTGTAGTCATTTTGTTTTTCTCATAAAATCTGGATCAAGCGCATAAAGGAAGATTATGGCGATATAGAAAAGGGAAAGTGAGGCTACAAGGTAGCCTCTATCTAGGATGGCGCAGTGCGCCTCGCTTGTCAACTTATATATGACAAGATCATCCGAAAGAACCGTATGACACAAGTCACTAGATTTGTAGTGGACCTCGCAGGGAAATTTGTGGAAGCAATGCAAATGAACTGGGTGAGTTACCTTGTCAATGAGCTGGAAAAGGACTGTCGCGAAGTGCAAGATTATGGATATGAGTTTCATTTTAGCTGGCTACTGATATTGATCACATTTGTCACTTGGAAGATGCCGGAAGGAGTGACATTTCCAGAAGATGAACCATTGGAGCTTTTGGCTGCAAGGTTCTCCACCTTGTGGTATACAAATGATATGTCGAAGCAGTGGCAGTCGAACACTATCTTCCATGCCTACTACCAGCAACTGAAGCATGATATTGAGGCATTTCCCCGCATGACACCGAATACATTACATCACTATAGACCACTAGCGAAGTTCCATGCAGATCGACACTTCATCTATATCACTATGCGCAGGGATGAAAGCAAGGAGGAGTTACAATCCTACTATAAGATGATCGACGAAGACATGGAAGAGATCACCAAAGAATGGCCGACAGAATTCCTCGTACCAGTTCAATATGCAGAGCTCTCTGATGCGAACATCATAGGAATCCCCTTGGTCACCCAGGTCAAGCATGTCAGACAAAGAAGCATGAAGAAGAAAAATAAAAAGGAAGCAGTCCAAGAAACTAATTAAGAGGACAATGCCTCTGAGGAAGATGGATCTGGCTCTCCAGAAGGAGGAGGAGCAGACCAAGGCAATGGACAAGGAGGAGGGGATGAAGGAGAATCGCAAGGAGAAGGTGAATCTACACCGCTGAAGGATCCCCTTACCATGACAGAAACACCGCAGAAGAGGAAGGTTTCTCCGGAGAAACCTTCGGCAAGAAAGAAGACCCGCTCTAATAAACCCCAGTCGAAGAATGTGCTCACCGAGAACAATGTCAGTCTAATCATCACAGTAGTGGAGGACGCTTCAGAAGATATCTTGCAACAACATGGAGAGAATCAGGAGACATTGTATGAATGAATCGAGAAATAACTAAAAGGCCTACAACAAGATATTTACGCGAGTCGCATGGTATCCATTGCAACTTCTTCGTCGAATATTGCAGAATTGGCGGATGAGCCAGCCCAATTACGAAGGCTAGCAGATGAAACTGAGGCTCGACTCTATTGAGTCCAAGAAGAGAAGGAGAAGGCTACAAAAGCCTTGCAGCAAGAAAAGGAGGAGATCTTAGAGCAACTACGCATTGCGTAGTCCTACGCAACCACCTATGAGAAGGAGAAGGAAGAGCTTCAAGCAATGTTTGAGGAAGATAATGCAAATACCCAAAAAGAAAGAGACCAGTTGCTCGTAGAGAATATTGCGGTCAGAGAAGGAGTGACTACAACACTTCGTTATGTGTCGGGTCTGGAACAGAAGAAACCAGAGCCATTCAAGATTCAAGTGGGGAAGCTTGATGAGGCCATTCAACAACTTCAAGCATGTATAAAGAGTTAGAGCTCCAAGTAGTGTCGAGCACTTTGCAAGAGGTGCATGATCAAAGGGAGGAAGCTGCCAAGAGCACAGTTGGAAGGATCAGGGCACTCACCTCAGAGTGTAAGAAGTTGAGTGATCGAAGTGCATAGACCTATGAATGCCTCGCAGAATATCTGGAGCTAAGGAAACTAGAAGCGCGGCCACATGAGGCGAAGCAGCAGGCACTGACAGTTCAAGCACATATGAAGTTGCTTACTCCAGTCAAGAGGATGAAGAGAGCACAAGAACAATGTGTAGTCTAGCAACAGATTACTTCCATACATAGCAAAGTCATGGAAGTTACACAAAGGCTCCAGTCGGTGCAGGACGAAGCCTACACGATTTTTGAAGAGATTGAAGGACAAGGCTCGCAGCTAGACCAAGTGGTTGTGACAATGGAACAACGCCTTGAAGGGCCTGTTACAGAGAAAGTGATTCAAGAGTTCACTGAGCAGGAAGCTCTAGCGAAACAGCAAGTTGAGGCAGCTCGCGCTAAGATCGAGGCCTTCGAAGTAGTGTTGCCTAGATCTGAGTGACTCAGGACGAGTCACGGGTGAGTGTTTGTGGCCTACTGGCCCTAGACCAAGTTTTGAGGAAACATTGGTATTGTTTGACCATTTTTGGGACTTCGACAGGCTGGTCGAAGATGGAGCACCCAGGCGGAGCTGATATCATGGGATCTCACTTGTTTTGTAGGCTTGTAGACCTAGTAAAGGGATTTTAGGGTTTATGTAATGGGCTAAGGGATGTCAGCCCATGGGTTTACCCATGATTAGGACTTCTTGAAATTGTATAAATAAGTAACTAAGATGTAAGAAGTAGTTCAGGATAGCAATTGGCTTAGTGCATGACTTGTTGGCTTTATGCAATAATATTTAAAGGCTTGCAGAGCTAAGTGCAAGTGATTGTAAGTTGATTTGTACAAACAGACGTTGTATGTAAGGCTTTGTGCTTGATAGAGGAGTTGGGTCTATGCCTTGACCTCATTTTGGGAAGGTGGATCTAGTGCTTCATGCGCAGATCACCTGTCTGGTGGTGCGAAGTTTGGCTCTGTGGCTTTGTGAACAGGAGCAACTGAATGTAAGAAGATTGAAGACGAATAAAGAAGAAGAAGAAGTTGGTGGATGTAGCCCTACAATGGGGGGAACCACATATATCTTGTGTTTTGATGTGCTTTGTGCGATGTTGTTGATGTTGATTATGCTATTTATTTGCTTAGTGTGTTGATCTTTATATATGTTAGATAGATTTATGGATGCTTTGTTCTCTATTAATGTTGAATATGCTAGATCTGAACTAATGATATGTGCTAAGTGATTGAAAGTGTTTGATCTTTGTTGTTACTGCACCGATCTGTAATGAGGTTTTAATCTTCTATGTGAATGAGACTCGTGAACTAATTCATCTTGTTGTCTAAGTGCTCTGTTAAGTGTAATAATCACATATTTGTGTCCCATCTTGATTGTAGACACCTGAGTCCTGCAACCCCCCCTGCCTCTACCTCGGGTGAGACTTCATTTTCTTTGCAGGTGTTTCCGAAAGGGCCGGTATTTAGGGTTTTTTTGGTGTTTTGTTGAAGTGTTGAACCCTAGTTATGCCCCTGTGCCAATAGAACCAATACTTGGAAGAATGGATTTTCAAACATGAAGGATGCCTGGATATTTTCAAAACAACATGAGCCCCATGAGGATCTAGGTGCCCCTGAAAATATCTTTGAAGATTGGGAAGGTGGGAAAGAAGACATTGAATGTTTACCTTCACAAATCACTGAGGAAGATGATTTTGAAGAAGACTCCCCAGTCATTTTTCATGATGGAAGTATTGGGGCAAGATACGGTGAACCCACACCTTTTTATGTTACCCTCTAAATCAATGATTTCCTTCTCCATAATTGTGTTTTTGATCCATATACTTCTAGAAACATTATGACTCAAAGGGTCACGCACCAACTAGGACTTAGTATATCAAAACCATATAATGATACATGAGATGGTTTTACACGTGGTCTTATCAAAGACATGGTGGTTGCCTTCCATACTTGCCCTGATGTCTCTTTCAAGATCGATGTAATAGTAATAGACACATAAATTAGTTGGGGAATCTTTCTCTGCAAAGACTTGATAGAAAAACTAGGTAGAAGCTTCCAAGACCAAGGATCTAAGGCCATTATACCTTATCCTGAGGGAGGATTCTTCACCCTTAACAAGGATCCTATCACTGGATGCCTCATTGAAGCTTCTGAAGAACCCAGTGATCAACTACTCTATGTAAATAATGGAGTACAGAACTAGTTTGTTCAAGGAGGAGACTCCAAAGATGAACTTTGCAAAATTCCTGAAGGAATATGGACCTTAGAGTTTGATGGTGCTCACTCAAGTTTTGGCTCAGGGGCAAGAATCGTCCTAACTACCCCTTCTAAAGAAACCTTCTACTACTCCTATAGGCTTGAATATCATTGCACAAACAACATTTTCGAATATGAGGCTTTGATCATAGGTATTAACTTGGCCATTGACATGGGTATAAGGCACTTGAGGGTCATTGGTGATTCAGACCTAATATTTTCATAAGTTTTACTAAACTTTGCCACAAATAATGAAAGACTCAAAACGTATCAAGACTTTGCAAAGTCTGTCGCAAATTTTTTTGAAGTGGTGTCAATTGAAGCAGTCCCCAGAGAAGAAATTATGTAGCAGATGCCCTAGTTGTCTTAGCATCCACCTTGCGACCTTGTGAAGGCCCCCTCCAAAATTTGTGTAAAATGGAGGTTTTATTTAGACCATCAATCCATGATAACTTAGAGCATTGTCAAGTTTTTTAATATGGTATTCAAATCCTTAGATTCATGGAAAACAGTAGAGAGTTCACTAATTCACAAGTAAATTTCATGGTCGAGTCCATGGACCTTGAGGTGGTAAATTTACAAAATAATACTCTATCAAAAGGGTGTATTCCTTTAGAACAACTATTTGACAGACATGATGTTTACAAAAGAAAAAAAACCCAAACAACAAACAGATAAGGTCTTGGAATTCAATATTGGGACTAAAATAGACCCATGAATGGTAAAGATAGGGGAAGGCACTACCAAAAAGGAGAGAAATGAAATACTTGACCTCACTAGATATTTTAAGGATGCCTTTGCTTGGACTTATTATGACTTGAATGCTTATAAGAGTGATGGTATCCAACATGTCATACCCTTAACAGAAGGAGTTAAACCTTTCCGACAAAAACCAACACATATTAATCCTAAGTTGGCAAATCAGATACAAAAGGAACTCCAAAAAATGGTAGATGTTGGTCTCATAGTTCCCATTAGGTATTCATCATGAATGTCTAATTTGGTAGTTGTTCGAAATAAGAGTGGTGGCATTCGCCTATGCGTTGATTTTTGGAACCTTAACCAGCTATCATTAAAGTACAATTACCCCCTCCCAAATATGGAACATCTACTACAAAGGGTCATCGGTACTTAAAAATGTCGTTTGGCCTTATGAATGTGGGTTCAACTTTTCAAAGAGAAATAGACTTTTCCTTTAGGGATATGATTCAGAAGATTATAGAAATTTGCCAAGATGATCTCACAGTCGTGTCAAAAGAAAGGAAAGATCATATCTCACACCTCAAAATTGTCTTTGAAACGTGTAGGAAATATGGTATTTACCTGAACCCTAAAAAGTCTATTTTTGGGATAGACAAGGGAAATTTATTGGGGCACATAGTTTCAAAAGGGGAAATCTTTGTTAACCTAGAGAGAATCCAGTCTATCAAGAGTGTACATCCCCCTGCTAATAGAAAGGCCCTTCAATTCTTATTTGAGAAGATAAATTTCATTCGAAGATTTGTTCCAAATTTTGCTGAGAGAATAAAACCAATGAGTGCCTTACTTAAAAAATACGTGGCGTTCAGATGGCATGACAAAGGTCTCCGATATTTTTAAGATACAAAAAATTCCATTTCCCAAGCCTCGATTTTGTTTAGCCCTGATTACTCACATGATTTCATGATATATTCCTTTGCTTCTCATGATACCATTGTAGGTATCTTGTTGCAAAAGGATGTTGATGATAATGAACACCCTATTGCATTTATGAGAAAATTCCTTAGGGATTCAGAGTTGAATTATTTGATTACTAAAAATAAATCTTATGCCCTGGTAAAATCTCTCAATCATTTTAGAAACTATGTTGGCTATAACAATATTAAGGCTTACTTCCCTTACCCAACGGTTAAAGATGTTTTATCACAACAGGATTGTATGGGTA
The DNA here is from genome assembly GCA_009831015.1 of Picea engelmannii. Lineage (NCBI taxonomy): Eukaryota > Viridiplantae > Streptophyta > Pinopsida > Pinales > Pinaceae > Picea > Picea engelmannii. Next base: position 231,198 of record ML798123.1, read on the forward strand.
CTAGGGGCAAGTGGGTTTCCAAGATCCAAGAATATGACTTAGAAATAAAACCCACTAAGATCATAAAGGGACAAGGATTAGTGCCTCATATGTTGACCGAAATCAACGAAGAAGCCATACAAATGGGAGAAAACAAGCAAGTGAATATGGTGGTGAATGAATTAGAACATGATGAATGGTATTATGACATAATATATTACCTTAAAAACTTATCATGCCTGGATCACTTGGTAGACTATAAAAGAAGGGCTCTAAGACTCAAATCTATGAAGTATTGTTTAACTGAGGATGGTCTTGATTGGAAAGACCCGGATGGAGTTATCCTTGTCAGACATTTGGCTTAGGTTGATGGACAGTTGGTTTGGATTGTTGGTTGTCATTGATGTCAACCATTGGAAAGTGATACTGTAGATTGATGTCAACTCTTAGTGATTGATGTCAACCCTTGGAGAAAGTTCAGTAACGAATTTCGGTAGCACAAAGGTTTGGGTAATGGACCCAAGTTTTTTTCATGTATAATGGTATGAGTTTGAATATATCTGAAGGTAATACTATTCTATATGGATAGTATATGTCATTACATTTCCGATGGTATGTGGAACGTCACATAACTCCTCACGGTTAGAGAGTTATGGGCATGAGAAGTTGGAGAACCCAGGTTTGGGTAATGGACCCAAGTTTGTTTGATGGATAATGGTATGATTTTTCATATATTTGAAAGAAATACTATTCTATATTGATATTACATTTCATTCCATTTCCAGTGGTATGTGGAACATCACATAACTCCTCATGGTTAGAGAGTTATGGCCATGTGAAGTTGGAGAACCCTCATGAGTCATCTAGAAGCCCCAAAAGGTCAAAGAGTCAAAGTGGTTTAAGAGTTTTTAGGAGGTAAATAATAAAGTGAAGTGATGATTGTACTATAATTCAAAGTGAATACAAAATAAATTATTTAAATAATAAATCTAATGGATAAATTAGAAGTGGGTTAATCCTAAAATAAGGAAAGTGGGTTAAGATGGTTAAAAGGTAACCCCTTGAGGAGGCTACATGAAAGTATAAATAAGAGGCAAGGCTCTCTCATTTTAAACACACTTGAGAATATTGAATATCTATAGGTGAATAAGGTAACCAAAGGATATCTAAGCCAAATTTCAGAGGGAAGGTGAAGAAAAGAAGGTCAGAATTCAAGGGAGGATAAATTCTTTTGATGATGTTTTCTAAGGTATGTTATTTACAGGTCATCTCACCATTTTCGCCATAACATTTTTTCTAGAATGATTCAGACCATGAAATTGATAGGCCCTTGAGGAAACATATCCAAGTATATGTGCTAAAACTTTAAGCTTGTGGGTCTTTGTATGTTTGTAGTTACACGTTGTGGAAAATAGGGTTTGTGGCTAGTCCTGAAACTAGTCTAAAACAGGTGTTTATGGTAAAAACAACATAAATTCTTCATAACAGATCTAAATTCAGTAAGACCAAATGTGTCGATTATAGTACAGTCTTTAGTATTCTGTGTAAAAGTTTCAAATCCACACAACAAATATTATGTGCAGGGAACACTCTACAAGTTCGCTCTCTAGAATAAGCCAGAATTCAACAAGGTATGCCATTTTTTCTATAACTCCTTTTCTAAGAGGTTCCAAGTAGTGACACCTAGAGGAATTTCATAAAACACACTGAAGAACATTTTGTTCTATTTTCATATCTTTATTCATTAAAGGTACATAGTTATGATTATTTCAAGTTATGGTTGTTGACGAATCCAAAACTAGTCATGTGAGACTAAAGTAAAGTTTGATGAAAATGTTAGTCTCTTGTTGTTAAAGTTAAGGAAGGTTTGAAGGTATGTGATCATATACACCAG
>ML798123.1:241667-271719 GCA_009831015.1 Picea engelmannii
GATTGGAAACAATGGAAGCAGTGTAGAGAAGAGCAACTGACACTGGAGACATCAGTGAAGCAGAAAGTGAAGAGGTTGAAGTTGAAGAAGCTGCAAAAGAAGACGTTGTAGAGGAACGTTTGTTGAAATTAGTTGCCAGACTGGGAGGCAGAGCTAAGATAGAGGTTCCCATGTATGAGGGAAACCTAGATGTTGAAGAACTATTGTATTAGATAAGATCCATGGACAGACACTTCGATTATGAAGACGTCGATGAGGAGAAGAAGGTGAAGTAGGCAGTCACCAGGTTAAAAGGACATGCAGTGCTATGGTGGGATGAACTATAGGCTGAGAGAAAAATCAAAGGCAAACAGAGGATAAAGAGTTGGGACAGAATGGTAGCCAAGTTGAAGGCTAAGTTCATACCCAAATATTATCAGATAAATCTATTCAGGGAAATGCAGAATCTGAGACAGAAAGGGATGACCGTTAAGGAGTACACTGAGGAGTTCTACTAGCTGAACATCAGAACTGGACAATGGGAGGGAGACGAAGAGAAATTAGCCAGATATATAAATGGCTTGAGATGTGAGATCCAAGATGAGATCAGCATGATGTCAGTCAGAACTGTGGAGGATGCTTATCAGTTTGCGCTGAAGGTAGAGGAGAAGCTGTCCAGAAAATAGAACCAGCGAGGAAGAGGTAAAGGCTCAGTCCCAAGAAAAATCAAGGGATTTAACCATGAAAAATCACATCAGTCTAAGGACAAGGCTGAGAAACCACACAATCACTCAGAATGAGGAGGAAGTTCTCAATAAAGACATGGTGGTGGAAGAAACTCTTTTAGAGGAAGAGGCAGAGGAGGAGTAAGATGTTATGCCTATGGAAAGACAGGACACGTGTCTTGGGAATGTCGCGAGAAGAAGAAGGAAGGAGGAGAAGCTCACATTTCAGAAGCCCAGTGAAGAAATGTTGAAGCAAAGGGAGTAGAGGTTGGAGCATCCCTAATGTTGAGAAAAGTTATCTTGAAACCGGAGGCAGAAATTGAAAAGCCAGTGCAGAGAAACGGTCTCTTCAGGACGGCGTGCAAGACTAAGGAAAAAGTATGCAAGGTGATCATTGATGGTGGGAGTACTGACAACCTAGTATCCACGGAGATGGTGGAGAAATTGGAGCTGAAGACAATGGGACATCCAAAACCATACAAAGTCTCATGGATGCAAAAAGGACACCAAGTAATGATCACTAAACAATGCTTGGTTGAAATTAAAATAGGAGGATATAAAGATGAAATCCTATGTGATGTAATTCCCATGGATGTATGCCATATTCTATTGGGAAGACCATGGTTGCTTGAAAGAAATGCCATTCATGATGGGAGGAAAAACACATATACATTAGAAAAGAATGGTAGGACGCATATGTTGCTGCCAATAGAGGAGAAGAGAGTAAAGGAGGAAGCCAGCACAAGCATACTTCTCATGAGTGGGAAGGAACTCCTGAAAGAATTCAAGGAAGAACAGGAGATGCAGTTCACTATGGTGAGGAATCCCAAAGTCATCCTTACGAGTACATCAATGGATGATTTGCCTGAAGAAGTTCAGGAGCTGCTGGATAATTTTGTTGATATAGTGGTGGATGAGCTACCAAACTCATTACCGCCCATCAGGAGTATCAGTCATCATATCAACTTGATACCAAGAGAAAGTCTGCCAAACAAACCAGTGTACAGATTGACACCTCGAGAGAATGAAGAAGTGAAGGACCAATTCCAAGAGTTGCTACACAAAGGTTTGGTCAGAGAGAGCTTGAGTCCATGCGCAGTACCGACTATGTTGAGCCCAAAGAAAGATGGAGGATGGAGAATGTGCACAGACTCGAGAGCCATCAACAAGATCACCATCTGGTACAGATTTCCTTTACCAAGAATGGATGATTTAATGGATTGCTTAAGTGGAGCAAATGTATTTTCTAAGATAGATCTGAAAAGTGGATATCACCAGATTAGAATGAGAGAAGGTGATGAATGGAAAACATCCTTTAAGACAAACGAAGGTCTATACGAGTGGTTGATTATGCCATTTGGATCAACAAATGCCCCGAGTACTTTTATGAGGTTGATGAATGAAATTCTTAAAGATTTCATTGGCAAGTTCGTGGTTGTATATCTGGACGATATACTAATCTTTAGTAGGACTAAAGAGGAGCATTTGAGGCACCTAACGCTAGTAATGAGGAGGCTACAGCAGGAGAAGTTGTTGATCAATTTGAAGAAGTCCTCTTTTATGAAGACAGAACTCATTTATTTGGGTTTCGTGGTCTCTTCGAATGAACTGAAGATGGATCCAGAGAAGGTGAAAGCGATCAGAGAATGGTCGTCACCAAGAAGCATGTTCGAGCTAAGGAGCTTCCATGGATTAGCGAGCTTCTATAAGAAGTTCATTAGAGACTTCAGTGGGATTTGTGCACCCATGATGAATATAGTAAAGAAGCGGCACAAGTCTTTTAAATGGACAGAGGATGTTGAAAGGAGATTCAATATACTAAAGGAGAAGATAACAGAACGACCAATTCTAGTCTTGCCGAATTTCGAAAAGACATTTCAGGTGAGATGTGATGCGAGCAGAATTGCAATAGGAGCAGTTTTGAGTCAGGATAACAGACCTGTTGCCTATTTCAGCGAGAATATGAATGAGACTAAGAAGAAATACTCCACATATGACAAGGAGTTTTATGCCATAATTCAAGCTTTGAAGAAATGGAGGCATTATCTTGTCCCGCAAGAGTTTGTCTTGTATAGTGATAACGAAGCTTGACAATTCATAACCAAAGAGGAAAAACTGAATCAGAGGCATGCAAAATGGGTTGAATTTATGCAAAATTTTACTTTTGTCATAAAACATATTGTTGGGAATGCTAACAAGGTTGTTGATGCGTTAAGGAGGAGATGTTTGATCATGCAGGAATTCCAGGTGAATACCTTGGGGTTTGAACACCTTAAGGACATGTATCATGATGATGTAGATTTCAAGGAGGCATATGAGGCATGTGATAAGCATGTGTTGAGAGATAGAAGTCAGTGGACATAATACATGATTCAGGAAGGACTGTTGTTCAGAGGACATCAGTTGTGCATACCAAAATGCTCAATAAGGGATAATCTTCTGAAGGAAAAGCACAGTGGAGGATTGGCTGGACATTTCAGCCATGATAAAACATTTGCACAGTTGAGAAACTCATACTATTGGCCAGGTATGAGAACAGAAGTGATAAAGTTTGTGAACAAATATAGAATCTTCCAACATGCTAAGGGGAAAAGATAGAACATTGGGTTGTATCAACCATTGCCAATACCAGAGAGGCTTTGGGATGTAATAAGCATGGATTTTGTGTTGGGATTGCCAAGAACACAAAGAGGATTAAATTCCATATTTGTGGTGGTGGATCGATTTTCAAAGATGGCACATTTCATCCCATGCCAGAAGACCGGTGACGCAACCCATGTTGCAAATCTGTTTTTCAAAGAAGTTGTGACACTTCACGGCCTACCCAGGAGCATTGTCTCAGACAGAGACACAAAATTTGTTGGTCACTTTTGGAGGACGCTGTGGAAGAATATGGGGACGAATTTGTCCTTCATCTCAGCTTGTCACCCTCAGACAGATGGGCAGACTGAAGTGGTAAATAGAAGTTTGCGAAATTTATTAAGGAGTCTAGTTATTGAACATCATAACCAGTGGGATCAGATTCTTCCACAAGAAGAATTTGCATACAACGACTCACCAAACAGGAGCATTGGAGTCCATTCCAAATACTCTATGGAATGCAACCCAGGGGAGTGTCTCAGTTGAGAGACTTGGAACAAGGTGAGATCAGGAGTGCTAGAGCAGAGGATTTTGCTGTGGAGATGGAGCGACTCCATAGCCAGATCAAAGGACAGTTGGAGAGTTCTAATCAGAAATACAAGCACAGATCTTATCAGCATCGCATGGAGCTTCAATTTGAAGTAGGAGATCAGGTTTTAGCACATCTCAGGAAGGAAAGGTTCCCTAGGGGAACATACAACAAGTTGAAGATGAAAAAGATAGGACCCTGTAAGATCTTGAGAAAGTTTGATGCAAACGCCTATGAGATCGAGTTGCCAGATGGTGTGGGCATTTCGCCCATATTCAATGTTTCAGACCTGTATCCGTACAGGAAAGATGACACGGAAAGGTCAGAAACTCAAGGAAAGATTCAGTGGGAGAAACAGATGCCTGTGGCAGAAAAGCCGCAGATGGAGAAAATTGTTGATCAAAGAATTGGCAAGAAGACCAGGAGGAAGACTTATTTTGGGTATCTGGTCAAATGGAAGGGACATCCAATCGAATATGTCAGTTGGGAAAATGAAGCTTCCATCCAAAAGCAGGGAAAATCAGTAGAGGAGCTCATGGATAGGAATCCATAGATTTTTTGTCAAGGGGAGTATGATGTAGGAGCATCGTTGGCAAGTGCGCAGAGGCAGGACCACTCAACATGTGAGAGTTCTTCCAGAAAATCAACGTTGACAGTTGCACCCGATTTTGAAATCCACCTTAAATCAGCGCCAGATTTACCTTTGGAGGCACGCTTAAACTAGTGCCAAATTTTACCCTTTGAGGCACGTTTTGAAAATCGCAATCAGAGCAGGAGTTTCCACTACGGCTCTGAAGTGCGACTGGACTAAGATAGCATAGGATGAATTTTAGAGTATGCAAGTTAGCAGAAGCCCCAACCTTCCAAAGCCATTGTAATCAGAATATGTTCTGGTAGCCGTTTTGGCACTTGTGAATAGAACAGAAGGAAAACCGATCCAAATCCGTGTGTGTGAATGTTATTTGTGATTTTCCTGTTATTTCTGTTTTCATGAACAAGTGAATGAATCTCCATAGAGGAGAACGGAACTGTGACTGTAAGTTTTCAGTTTCAATTGTTTCTCTTCATTTGAAGCTCTGCAAGGTGTGCATCAAGCTAGAGAGGAACGCAAGGAAATCGAGAGGAATTTCTCTGCGAGAAATACCATGGATCTGAGTTATCAAAATCCCTCATATGCAAGGAGCGCACGAAAAATCAAAGTCTGAACCAGACAAATCTCAGAAGGAACAACACGTCAGAAAGTGTTATTGAGATCCAGGAACCCATTCCTCAGAAGAAGCGAAGGTCGAGCCTTCGAAGACTTAGAAGGTCTTCTGAGTCTAAAGTGAGTGAAAGCTCAGGAAGAGGAACGCGAGACCCCGCAAGCCATTGGATCAAGTGGAGTTGCGAGGAGGTTAGTGATGGGGAAGAGATCTGACCATAAATCTAAAGGGCGTTGTGAGCCATTGATCAAGCGCCTCGAGATTTCAGCATTTCAGCAACCGAGAGTACAAGGGTCAACAGTGTGGGACTCTCGACCAGTGGAACCCCGAAAAGATTGGAGCCGTCAGATCTTCGAGGGCCTAGAGTCATTGATCTATAGTGAGGGGAGATTTTGTGGTTTCGGTGACCGGGAAGAGGAGTGGACAGCTCCGTAAGATGCAAAGTTGCGAAATGCAAAACGCCGAAATAAGCATGGTCGTCAATCTAAGAGAGATCTGAGCCGTAGATCTCGCATCATCGGGATTTTGCCATTCATGACTTGGAGGGGTCAAGCGCCTTGTATCGCAGGTTCCGATACTGCGAACCGCGACGCGCTTTCGTGGTACAGCTTGTGGTCACGTGAGTTTGGAAAGGGGAGGAGCTAACCTCCGTTAGCCCTCATCGGAGTTTCGAGACTTGGAGGAGCCAAGGACTCGTCGTATTGGAAAGCCCTGGGTCAGGAAATGCAGCACGCCTTTTGGGCCAAGTCCGTGGTTGTGCCCACGGTCACAAGGAGTGGAGAGCATGAGCCTAGCGCTTGGTCACGTAGGAAAACACAGAGAAGGACCTGTGGATTTGAAGAGGGAGGTTCCAGCTCGGAACCAGAAGAGCCATTTCGGCCCCGAACCAAAAGATCCTGACCGGGAGGTCACGCAACCCTCAGGAGGGATAGGGGGTCTACATCGGGTTGGTACAGTTGTACAGTGCTATATCTCAATGTGATAGTGTGACAGGGGTTCCATCATTCTACTTATACGTCAGGGAGGTTGGACGGGGCAAGGACAGGTGGTTGTAGTCACCTTTCGGTTGTAGCCGGAGAGCATAGAGGGTTGTAGCCTCCTTCTGGTTGTAGCCAGAGAATTGGGTAGTTGGAGCTTCCCTTAGGTTGTAGCCTAAGAAAGTAGGGGGTTGGAGCCTCCTTCCAATTACAGCTAGAAAACAAAGGAAGTTGGTGCTTCCAATGAATGTAATTCTTAAAGACATATAATAAAAAACATTTTGTGGTTTTCTCCCGCTTTGGGTTTCCACGTAAAACATTGGTGTACTATGTATGTGTGTGATTTCTCATTTGTTCATTGTTTATTTACTCTACAACTATTGGATGATAATGCTACATTGATATAACACTTGCATTTTATGGTGAAAAAGGATTAAATTGCTCTATTATTGATTCACTCCCCCTCTCAGTAATCCAACACTCCTTAGATGTGTGAACACATATGAAAACTAACAAATTGTTAAGGGAGTTACACTCTGGGTATTGTGGGGTGCACTTTGTTTCCTGTACTACCACTCATAAGATCTTGAGAGTCAGATATTATTGGTCAACATTGTTTTTTGATACACACTGATATGTCCGGTCATGTCAACCTTGTCAATACTTTGCAGGTAAATAGAAACTCCCCGCACAACCGCTAAAACCCGTGATTGTGGAAACCCCTTTTCAAAAATGGGGTTTGGATATTATTGGTGAATTTAAGGATAATTCAAGTAATGGTTACCAATGGATTTTGACCGCCAAAGATTACTTTACCAAATGGGTGGAAGTTTTCCCCACAAAGAAGGCCACTTAAGAGATGGTCATGAACTTTTTTGAAGAAAGAATCATAACAGGATTTGGAGTACCACCCAAAATCACCACTGATAATGCCAAAGCTTTTAGCTCCCTTTCCTTAGCAGAATTTTTTTTTAAATATGGAATCACTATATCCCATTCGTCAAACTACTACCCCCAAGCAAATGGTTTGGTAGAATCAAACAATACGAATCTCATGAATATCATCAAGAAGGTTGTGGGAGAAAATAAGAAGGCATGGGATAGCAAGATCAAGCACGCCATGTGGGCTGATCACATAACAACAAAGACCTGTTGACGGGCGTAAATGAGACACCGTCAACTAGGAGAATAGACCCGGACCGGGGTTGTCTAATTAACCCAAGCAGTTTGGTGTGACCTATTCTGACGGGTTTAATGGCTCTGTTAGCCAACTGGGGTCCTAAAACAAAACAAAAGAAATAAACTACTCTAAAGATAAAACTATAATTCTATGTACATGAATCTAATTATTTACAAGTGTTTCCAACATAAATACAAATATATGGTTATAAACAGAGTATTTACAAATTGCAAGTTTTGTTGAATGTCTTGCGAAATCAATGTTTTGTAATTGTTTTTAAAAGAAGATAAAGAAAGCACATATTTTTGTATTTTCCGTTTTATAATCTAAAATCTAAGAACTTAAAAAGATGCTAATAAAAAATAATATGAAACAAGGATAGAGTAATAGTCACAGCCAATTTAAACTGTCTTGTTTCTCTAATAAACTAATAACAAAAATTAAATGCGAATAAAGCTAACCTTAGATTAGTTTCATACTGTGTTTTTTTCTCTTTGCGATCCGAACCTCCAACTATCTTTCATGTGAGATAAATCTACGATAGGCTTGTACTAACATCTCCCGAATAAACTCAAGGTGTTTATTGATAGCTAGGATATAAGACAGAGTAGGAAAAAATGTAGATCCAGTGACCTTGTGATTATGAATGATTACAGTAAAAGAAATTTCAATGTGAAACATTCATTGGATACATCAACTAAACATCAAGCATAAATCATGATATTAAAATTCAAATAACAATCACATATATAATATATGAAACAACAAGTTATAGAAAAGATTTTAAAGCACTGAATAAGATGGAACATTATATGTTATTGAGGCTAAATCTATGTAACACATTTATATTCCAAAATATAAGAGACAAAACATAAATGAAATAGTGTCACATTGGTCTAAAGCCAAAATGCAAATAGCTTGTCCATTCAGTTCTGAGAATTACATGTCCATAATCTGTTCCAAGCAAAGATGTCTTTCACTAACAAAGTGAACAGTATTTAAAGTAACCTGGGATCCACATACTCATATCTCACAGGATAGAGTTGGATTTCACAAAATTAATTAATATTACAAAAATAGTGGATTAGAAACCACTTATAACAGAGTTGGTTTATTCAAAAATAGGTCAAAGTTTATATGAAACATGAAGAAACAGAAACTACTAATCACTTGCGTATAATTGAAAAAAATTTCCTCCTAGTAATCAGTAGCAGAATCTCCGATTTCCTAAAAAAAAAAAAAAAAAAATTAGAAAAACAATTACTCATAACTAATTACTAATTTTTATTTAAAAGAGACTTGGCTACATAATAGAAGATTTTGTATCCAGACTCAATTTTAGTAAATAAAATCAAACTTCAAATCAACTTATTTTGAATTAGACAATAGAAATAGAATAAAATTGTTTTACCATTAAACATTAACTAAAGAGGGGTCGGGTAGTTCAGATTTTATTATCGCCTTGACACTAGTCGCATTCTTAATGACTATGTTTCTGAATCTCTTGATACACTTAGTCTTCCTCTCTATGCGGTCCTTGAGATCAAGAGTTTCTTGCCTCAAAAAATCATTCTGAGCAATAAGAGTTTCAATTCGGGCCTATAGAAGAGGAATGTTAGTGTAATATCGCTCGACCCAATGGAAACAGACATCACATTGTACAGGGGAGATGGCAGGTCGATGACGGGCACAGTCAAACAAGGATGTATCAGTCTTACCTGTTGTTTTCTTCTGATTATGCCTAATACCGGAGAACCCTTATTTACCTTTAAGGCATGGTGGCAAGTTTGTCACGAAATCATAAGGTTTAGTAGGAATGATAACTTCCTCCTTGGAACCCTGAAATTCTAGATCTTCTAGAACCAGAAAATCCTCTATCTCAGGATCCGAACCCTCATCAATATTGATCAGACTGCACGAGCTCAGATGAGTATCGTTTTGGTTTCTTAGTTTCCTTGAAATTAGGCGACCTACCTTCTTGTTCTTGAATGATAAGTCTGTGCATTGTTATTTTGTTCCTTTGCAAGGTTTCTCGACATCCGACTTAAATATAATGTTCAGGCTAGCATCAATCTCAGGCACAAGAGGGTCAATTACTTTCAATTCAACAGTCTCTTTCTCAGGAAATCCTGTGGGTGAAGACTTACTCGTTATCCCTTCGTCTAAAGGGTTTCTATTGGTAAACTTCGGTCCATTGATTGAAATACCGAACTGGTCTTCAATCAGTGGCTTGTCTAAGTTAGGGTTTGTTGTAAGATCAGTCTGTGTAAAACCATTCCTCATCAAAAAAATCCCCCAATTGTCACCTATGGTCGAGAGGTGGTACATCACCAATATCTTAACCAATCCGTGATGGAACAGGATTGAATCGACACCCTGTCGTTTATATCATTTGGACATTTTATAGAGACTTCTCAACAAGTAAAATGGCATATCTAAATCGAAACCAATGAAATGCATGAGTAAACGGATATGATAGAGGAAGACCAGTCCGTATTGACCTTCGCATGTCACGAATTTCTTGAGAATTAACAACAAACTATGCCATCTAGGTTTTACCAGGGAGATAGAAATACATTTTACACAACAGTTGATCTTTCATAATGTCATAAACAAACTCCATGGGACTCCTTCAATTCGGGCGTTTTTGAACCACTTTTAACCCTTGGATTGAAGTCCTTTTTCTCTTCTCACGAATTCCTCGGTCAACTCTAACTGTGTGTCCCCAATTTTAGCTCTGCAACCATCGAAGGTTTGGGCGAAGTATTTTTCCACCTGAAGATTATAACCCTTGAATTTATCAAGGAATAAATCCCAGCCATGGCTTTTTAGGTCCTCAATCGCATCGTCGTGAGAAAGTAAATCTTGGCATCCGTTCGGCTCCAAGCGAACGACAGGCGCCATGACAAATGTAACCAGAATGCAACAGAGATTACTCTGGATAGTTTTAGGTTCGAATCGTGTGAGCAGTAGAAACAAGTCCGAATGGAGAGTGGAGACACAAAAATAACATAGTCTGTGTGTTATCATAATTCAGATAGTGGGAGTGAAAACTAGGGGTTTGAGTGTAATCCTTACCATCCCTTGTGATGAAATTCAAAACTACAGAGTATCGAAACCCTATGCATGTAATGAATCACTCATTAATATGTTAAGCCAGCAAGGTGAGGTGAGGACGCGAGTACAGCAGGTGTGTATTCATTTGTATGACTATTGATACGACCATTGTATTCGCGAGAGGACTATCAAAACATCAAAGGTTATTCACAAATCGAAAATAAACTTTCAAACCATATAACGACCATATTAAAACCAAAACATCGAGAATAGATCACTCAACCATTAGATTTGGATTTCAATTAAATATGGGTGACCTTAAAAAAAATTGTTTCTAAGGCACAAAAAACTATAACACCAAGCTAAGTTTTATGTTTAATTCATGCTTACGGTCATGAATTAAACATAAAACAAAAATGAGAATGCAAATAATAATAAATAGGGTGGCTTTTGATCCAGTAATCATTTCAAAACATTCAAAAATGTTTACAAAATTAAGGTGATGGCAGCTACAGAAAAATGCAATTTCTTGCAATCATGTTAAATATCAAAATCATGTGTGGTTGCCAATAATGGTGATGCACTAGACGAAGCAGTTATCTCTACATCACCAGAAAATTCATGTTAGGATGAATCAGAAAGAATGAAAAATTAAGAAACAGTTGACAACAAGTCAAGCATTATGATCAAAACTCAGAAAATAACATAGTCTAGCGTCATATGTGTTTATGTCAAAATGCAATCTAGTATCAAGTTTTGATTACGAGCGAGACAATGTTTAGGCAAACGACTTCGATACTGTTGATAGGGACACTACTGCCAGCGGGCATCCATAGCCTCGGCAAGGATGTCATTTAACCCACTCTAACACCTTTGTCCTGTCCAAAAGTCGTTCATTCAAGATAAAGAACATATTTATTTTCGATCAATTCCAAAAGACATACCTGACAATTTTCTTAAACCCAACATTGCTTCATTGCCAGAAGAATTGTTCAGTACCTTGGGGAAGTTGCCTTGGCATCATGCATGCATTTACCCACTGCCACTCCTCTTCTTGAACTTTATGTGATAATTTCAGAGAAGAAAGTAAAACATGCGGAGGGAGAATTTCTTCTCTTCTGTAGACGAGAAAGAAAGGGGAATTACCAACAGAGGATTTTGGTGTCACCCTATCAACCCAAAGTGCATTATACAGTGCATTGTGCCCATTCTTATGATTTTCTGAAACTGTCCTCTTAATGATCTTGATTAAATTTATGTTTGTCGATTCTGCTAAACCATTTCCTTGAGGGTAGTAGCTGGCAGAATATTTCAACTTAATCCCTTTTTCCAAAGAAAAGATGTTCTTATCAAGGGATGAAAAGTAAGAGGCGTTATCAAAGACCAAACATTCGGGAACGCCGAATCGAGTGATGATATGAGAGTTAAGGAAAGATACTACCTAATTTGTGTTTACCACTTTCAAAGGTACAGCTTCAGACCATCTAGTAAAATAATCCATTGTTGTAATGATATACTTTTGTTGCTATGAAGAAGAAGTATTAATCGATCCTATGATGTTGAGACCCCATTGCTAAAAAGGGGAATCTACAGTGACAGGCTACAAAGGGAATGTTGCTTTTTTCACCCGTCCTGCAGCCTTTTGGTAGATTATACATTTACGACACGGGGTATGGGCATCTTTAAACAAAGTGGGCCAATAGTACCCAGCTCTCAACACTTTGTGAGCAGTTGTATCTCCTCTGAAGTGACCAGCAGCTTCACCTGCATGAAGTTCAGATAGTACTTTCTCCGACTCTTCCTTTTCTAAACAACGCATAAGGACACCATCAAAAATTTTCCGAAATAATACATCATTTATTAACTGGAAAGATGCATATTTTAGCCTTAGTGCTCTTCTGTTTTTAGGATCAAGATAGCGAGGAGCGGATCCATGCGTCAAATAAAATTTAATGTTCTCATACCAAGATTTGGCAACAACTTGTGCACAACTGATTTGTTTTTCGTTATGTTGATTTACAGTTAAGGTGTTGATTCGACTTTCATGTTCTTCAACTGAATCAGCCATTAGTTTACATAGGCCTTGACCTCTAAAAATCTACGTAGGGGTTAATTTGAGTTCATATTCCTGTAAGGACATCATTCAATTTTCCCTTTTCTCACCCAGTTATTTTTGTACTAACAGGTTTCTTACAACTGGGTAAGGAACGATAACTTTGGCTCTAGATTTCAATAGATATGACTGGAAGTGTTTTATTGCTTTAAAAACAGCATATGCCTGTTGATCTATTGTTGGGTAATTAATCTCTGCTCCTTTGAAAGTTGAGCTCATGAAGGCAATGGGTATCTCATTACTTTCAGCATTTTTCTGTGTTAACACAGCAGCATAAGAACGGTGAGAAGCAAAGGTGTAAAGAGTGAAATCCTAAGAAAAATTGGGACTCATCAAGCAAGGAGATTCTACTATTGCTTTTCTAATGGAGTCAAAAGCTTGACTTTCTTGTGGTCCCCAATGGTATAGAACATCCTTTTTAATTAAATTTTGTAATGGTCTTTACCATTTCCGAGAAACTTGGGACAAATCTTCTGACAAAATTAATCTTGCCCAAAAAGGACTGCATGGATTTTTTGGAAGAGGGAGGGGAGAGTTTAGCAATAGCTTGGGGTCTTTTAGGGTCAATAATCATTCCATCCTTAGACACTATAAACCCAAGTAGTTTTCCTTACTCTACTGCAAAGACTGATTTCTTAGGGTTGAGAGATATACCGAACTTGCGGCATCATTCTAGGACAGCCCTGAGGTGAGACAGGTGATATTTCTTGTTTTTAGAGAAGACGGTGACATCATCAAGATAGAGCATGACTGATTAGTTTATGAGGCCATGGAGAGCAATATCCATTGCTCTCTGAAAAGTGGCGATGACTTTTATCAGTCCAAAAGGCATTTTCCTATAGGCATAAGTGCCCCATGGGATGCGAAAGGTGGTTTTAAGTTGATCCGAGGGAGACATGAGGACCTGGTTGTATCCCGAAAATCCATCTAACAAAGATAGTCTTTTGGAACTAGACACCTGTTGTAAAATTTGTTCCATTGGAGGAACAAGGTAGTTATCTTTATCAGATGCTCGGTTTAGGTTGCGAAAATCGACACAGAGTCGAATTTCACCACTTTTCTTCCTTACAGGGACTAGATTAGACACCCATTACGTGTTCCTTACCGGAAAAATTATCTATGCAATTAGTAATTTATTTAGTTCTTTTTTGACAGTGGGTTCCAATTTAGGGTGCATCTTCCTCAATTTTTGTTGAAAAGGTTGAGTCTGGGGTTTCATGGGGATGACATGTTGTATGATATTAGGGTCGAATGTTTTCAAGTCTTCATAAGTCCAGGAAAAATCATCTTTGAATT
This sequence comes from Picea engelmannii, assembly GCA_009831015.1. Lineage (NCBI taxonomy): Eukaryota > Viridiplantae > Streptophyta > Pinopsida > Pinales > Pinaceae > Picea > Picea engelmannii. The sequence goes on from ML798123.1 coordinate 255,366, forward strand.
ATTTAAACAATTTTATGAAAGCAAATCGTTCTTGTTCAGAGTATCCCTTTCCCAGATTAATATTTTGAGGATTGTCCTTTGTTCCTAAATTAATCGACTCATAAACCAAAGAAGAACTATTCGTTTTACAATTAACTATCCCTCTAAATTTATCATGCAAGTCATAAAACTTTTCTAGTCTTACAACAGATCTGGGGATAGAGTTTACCAGATCAGATGTCGATTCAAGAGATCTAGGATCATGAAGTTTCGGAGGTTCTCCTCGTGAGTTCCTTCATCAATGATTGCACCTTGGAAGGTGTCTTCCATATGCAGGAAGTTGATGATCTGTTGGTCATCGTCGAACACTCTCCAATTGGTGATGTTATCCAGGATGGATGGCCTGAACAACAGTTCAATTGAAAACAAATTAGGAGAAAGACCTTCTGCGGGCAATATCTTAGAAGCAACATTGTCCAATAAATCAGCCTTCGAATTACGTAGTCTAGTAATGGAATTTATGTTAAATGCTGAAAAATTTTGCATTAAACTCCAAACCTCAGTTTGGTAGCTTTTAAGATGTGGTGATAAGAAATGTATGGAGTTTCTTACCTTCCTAACCACAATTTTTGAATCACCAAATACCATTAAATTTTGCACGTCCATATCCAAAGCTTCCCTAACTCCTTGTAGAAGTGCTTCATACTCAGCAGTGTTATTAGTGCACTCAAACTCTATCCGGCAAGCAATAAAAGTCTTATTACCTGCAGGATCGATGAGTACACAACCTGCACCTGCTCCTTCTTTGGATTTGGATCCATCAAAGTACAATGACCAGATTTGAGCTTCGTCAGGAATGCTTGGCATACTTGGCAAACTTGATGTCTGAGTATAGGTCATAACTTCTGATTGTTGCCCTGGATCAGTAATAGAAGAAATTCCAATCATGAAATTACCAAAGAAGGTATTCATTCCCTGTGTTGCAGATGTAACGAAAGGTTCATTTGGATCATTTAGATCTGTTACAGTATGCTTCAGATAGCGTTCTCTGTTTATCTTGATTCTATTTGGCTGTCCATTATTAGGCAGCCACAGATGAGACCAACCTGTTGCAAAGTAACCATGCAGTTGTTCGGACCAGTCCCTACTTAAAAACAAACCATAGACTTTAGGGATATCAACAACAATAATGTCAATTATCTGATGAACCTTAGGATTTGATGATAATCTAACCAAAACATCATTAAGTTCATCGATTACCTTAACATTTGTTCGATCTAGCTGAATGATTTTAAGATCAGAAGGTTTAACTTCTGCGTTGATTTTTTGACAAACAGATAGTGGCATGACATTTGACGATGCACCGCAATAAACCACACAATTATGTACATTCGTATTAAAATTTTCAAAGGTTAACAAAAAAGGCAAGACATTTTTCTGAGTGTTAACAGCAGAATTTTGTTGATTTTTAGTTGATGTCCCTAAAACAATTTTATTTACATTTGCTACAGTTTTTTCAGCTAAATCCCTTTTATCTGGAAGTTCAAATGTCGTTTTAGTTGGGATTTTTTTGGCTGTTTTCGAACCAATTTCTGTAGTTTTCTTGCTTCTAGGATCATTGTTTTTACTGTTTTCAGTGATACTTTAAAGCATTTTCTACAAAATAAGGAGAAATTTCAGCAGCTCAAAAACAGAAATATTAGCCCTCGATTTTTTCAGATCTTCAATTAAATCGTATTCTAAAACAAGGGCTACTAAAAATTGTTTAATTTCAGCTTGCTTTGACTGTTTTGGAAACACATTATTACTTACTTCAGAAGAAGGTTTGTTTTGTGTTTTGCTTCTTGTATTGTAGGGGTGGACAGTTTCAAAATTTGCTTCGAACATATTGTCCGAGAAGTGACCGAAGATGTTAGGAGATGATTCTTCCTCTTCCGGTACTTCTTCCTCAACTACGTCTTTAGAATTTTTGGGAGGAACAAAAGCAGAATTATCAAGTGCTTATAAGATGGTTTGCAAAGCATACTGCAAACTTTCGAAATTCAGACCTTTGGTGGTCGGGTTTGGCCGGCTCAGAGGAAAAGGTTTTCTGAAAGGAGGTTTAAAACTTCCTTTGCTTGTGGATGCCTCCTTGGTTGATCTCTTCAAGTCAACGACCTGGTTGGATATTTTTTGGAAAGATTTATGTAAGCTTTCTAAGTCTAAAGTTTCTGGTTTAGTTTGAGGAGGACTAGCGAGGATCTCTATTTTGCTTTTAGAGGACAAAGTTGTTCCATCTTCACTATTAAGATTGTCTTTTAAGCATAATATGTCATTTTCAATTTGACTTGCCTCCTCGAAGGCTTCTAACAATGTGTTATTTTTAGACCTTTTGACCCATATGGCTATATTATTGTGCAAGGCTTTAGTGTAATATGCGACAATTAGGCTTTCAGCATGCATTGAATCTCTAGGGATTTTATTTTTTTAAGTAAGAAATCTTTGGTTAAAATCTTTCACTTTTTCCTTAGGATTCATTTTTAGAATGGAAAGCTCCATAACCAAGACTTTAGGAGATTTATCAACTCCAAATTTCTCCAAGAAACAGGTTTCAAACTTGTCCCAAGAGACAATGGTTTGGGGTTGCTGGGAAAAATACCATGTGGAGGCATTGCCCTCAAAAGTATAAGGAAACAGTCTGCATACTACATCCTCGTGCTCAACATTTTGGAGTCTAATGTCCAGCATAAAATTTTTGATGTGATCTTCAACAGATTGTTTAGAATCTGGATCAAATTTAAGAAACCATTTCTCCGGGTGTTTTGGTAATGGGTGTTGCGGTCCAGGTACAGCCACGGCATCTTGATTGAGCCAAGGTCTGGAAGAATTGTTTTGGTTTTCCATGGGTGTTGGTGGTGTCGAAGGCTAAGATGGTTCGGATGAAGAGTTGCCTTTGTCTAAAGATTCTCCTCCTGAAGAGGATGGAGATGAACCAGGCGGGGAAGGTGGGATACCAGATCCTCCTGCTCCGAGGATAGGTGTTTCGATAATATTGATAGTGTTATCACCTAAAAGGTTGTTAGGCAGACCAACGCCTTGAAGTTGTTCTCGGATATCCGAGAAATATAGGGGTTGATTAAGTGGCCTACCAGGTTGTCTGATACGGGCTAAGGCACTATGCATCCTTATGAGTGACTGACAAACAATTTCTTGGACGTCGATCGCTTGAGGAACTGGTGTGACTGGTTCAACAGGAATCCCAGGGTTATCATTTGAGGTAGTTTTTGTTTCAAGTGTAACGTTGTTTTCTGAGCGACTACGCGTTACGATAGGGGATCGAGTATGTGGGGGAGGAGTCTTGCGACCTCCACGTTCCATTAATTGAATTTGGGCCCTCGTTCTAGTGCCATTTGTTGATGGGCGTAAATGACACACCGTCAACTAGGAGAATAGACCCGGACCGGGGTTGTCTAATTAACCCAAGTTGTTTGGTGTGACCTATTCTGACAAGTTTAATGGCTTCGTTAGCCAACTAGGGTCCTAAAAAAAAAGAAAATAAATAAACTACTCTAAAGATAAAACTATAATTCTATGTGCATGAATCTAATTATTTATAAGTGTTTCCAACATAAATACAAATATACAATTATAAACAGAGTATTTACAAATTGCAAGTTTTGGTGAATGTCTTGCGAAATAAATGTTTTGTAATTGTTTTTAAAAGCAGATAAAGAAAGCACATATTTTTGTATTTTCAGTTTTATAATCTAAAATCTAAGAACTTAAAAAGATGCTAATAAAACATAATCTGAAATAAGGATAGAGTAATAGTCACAGCCAATTTAAACTGTCTTGTTTCGCTAATAAACTAATAACAAAAATTAAATGCGAATAAATCTAACCTTCGATTACTTCAATACTGTGTTTTTGTCTCTGTATGATCCGAACCTCCAACTATCTTGCATGTGAGAGAAATCTACGACAGGCTTGTACTAACATCTCTCGAATAAACTCAAGGTGTTTATTGACAGCTAGGATATAAGACAGAGTAGAAAAAAATGTAGATCCAGTGACCTTGTGATTATGAATGATTACAGTAAAAGAAATTTCAATGTGAAACATTCATTAGATACATCAACTAAACATCAAGCATAAATCATCATATTAAAATTGAAATAACGATCACATGTATAATATATGAAACAAGTTATAGACAAGATTTTAAAGCACTGAATAAGATGGAACATTATATGTTATTGAGGCTAAAGCTATGTAACATATTAATATTCCAAAATATAAGAGACAAAACATAAATGAAACAGTGTCACATTGGTCTAAAGTCGAAATGCAAACAACTTGTCCATTCAGTTCTAAGAATTACATGTCCATAATCTGTTCCAAGCAAATATGTATTTCACTAACAAAGTGAACAGTATTTAAAGTAACCTGGGATACACATACTCATATCTCACAGGATAGAGTTGGATCTCACAAAATTAATTAATATTACAAAAATAGTGGATTAGAAACCACTTATAACAAAGTTGGTTTATTCAAAAATAGATCAAAGTTTCTATGAAACATGAAGAAAGAGAAACTACTAATCACTTGCGTATAATTGAAAAATGTTTCCTCCCAGTAATCAGCAGTAGAATCTCCAATTTCCTAAAAAAAAACAAAACAAATTTAATAAATTAGAAACTCATAACTAATTACTAATTTTTATTTAAAAGAGACTTGGCTACAGAATCGAAGATTCTGTAGCCAGTCTTAATTTTAGTAAATAAAATCAAACTTCAAATCGAATTATCTCGAATTAGACAACAGAAATAGAATAAAATTGTTTTACCATTAAACGTTAACCAAAGAGGGGTCGAGTAGTCAAGAGTTTATTATCACCTTGACATTGGTCGCATTCTTGATTACTATGTTTCTGAATCTCTTGATATGCTTAGTCTTCCTCTTTGCATGCTCCTTGAGATCAAGATTTTCTTGCCTCAACAAATCATTATGAGCAATAAGAGTTTTAATTATGGCCTGTAGGAGAGGAATGTCAGTGTAATACCGCTCGACCCAATGGAAACAGACATCACAATGTACAGGGGAGATGGCAGGTCGATGAAGGGCACAGTCAAACAAGGATGTATCAGTCTTACCTGCTACTTGCTTCTGATTATGCCTAATACTGGAGAACCCTTCTTTACCTTTAAGGCATGGTGGCAAGTTTGTCACGAAATCATAAGATTCAGTAGGAATGATAACTTCCTTCCTGGAACCCTGAAATTATGGATCTTCCAGAACTAGAAAATCCTCTATCTTAGGATCTGAACCCTCATCGATCTCGATCGGACCGATCAAGCTCAAATGAGTATCGTTTCAGTTCCTTAGTTTCCTTGAAATTAGGCAACCTGCCTTCTTGTTCTTGAATGATAAGTCTGTGCATTGTTGTTTTGTTCCTTTGCAAGGTTTCTCAACATCCGACTTAAATATAATGTTCAGGCTAGAATCAATCTTAGGCACAAGAGGGTCAATTACTTTCAATTCAACAGTCTCTTGCTCAGGAAATCCTACAGGTGAAGACTTACTCGGCATCCCTTCGTCTAGAGGGTTTTTGTTGGTAAACTCTGGTCCATTGATTGAAATACCGAACTGGTCTTCAATCAGTGGCTTGTCTAAGTTAGGGTTTGTTGTAATATCAGTCTATGAAAAACCATTCCTTATCAAAAAATTCCCCCAACTGTCACCTATGGTCAACAGGTGGTACATCACCAATATCTTAACCAATCTATGATGGAACACGCTTGAATCGACACCCTGTCATTTATATTATTTGGACATTTTATAGAGACTTCTCAATAAGTAAAATGGCATATCTAAATCGAAACCAATGAAATGCATGAGTAAACAGATATGATAGAGGAAGACCAGTCCGAATCGACCTTCGCATGTCACGAATTTCTTGAGAATTAACAACAAACTATGCCATCTAGGTTTTACTAGGGAGATAGAAATACATTTTACACAACAGTTGATCTTTCAGGATGTCATAAACAAACTCCATGGGACTCCTTCAATTTGGGCGTTTTTGAACCACTTTTCACCCTTGGATGGAAGTCCTATTGCTCTGCTCACGAATTCTTCGGTCAAATGTAACTGTGTGTCCCCAATTTTAGCTCTGCAACCATCGAAGGTTTGCACGAAGTCTTTTTCCACCTGAAGATTATAACCCTCAAATTTCTCAAGGAATATATCCCATCCATGGCTTTTTAGGTCCTCAATCACATCGTCATGAGAAAGTAAAGCATGGCATCCGTTCGGCTCCAAGCGAATGACAGGTGCCATGAAAAATGTAACCAGAATGCAACAGGGATTACTCTGGATAGTTTTAGGTTTGAATCGTGTGAGCAACAGAAACAAGTCTGAATGGAGAGTGGAGAAACAAAAATAACATAGCTTGTGTGTTATCATAATTCGGATAGTAGGAGTGAAAACCAGGGGTTTGATTGTAATCCTTACCATCCCTTGTGATGAAATCCAAAAATACAGAGTACCGAAACCCTATGCATGTAACGAATGGCTCATTAATATGTTAAGCCAGCAAGGTGAGGTGAGGATGCGAGTACAACAGGTGTGTATTCATTTGTATGACTATTGATACGACCATTAAATTTGTGAGAGGACTATCAAAACATCAAAGGTTCTTCAAAAATCAAAAATAAACTATCAAACCAAATAAAAACCATATTAAAACAAAAACATCGAGAATAGATCACTCAACCATTATATTTGGATTTCAATTAAATATGGGTGACCTTAAAAAAAATGTTTCTAAGGCACAAAAAATTATAACACCAAGCTAATTTTTATGTTTAATTCATGCTTACAGTCATGAATTAAACATAAAAAAAAATGAGAACACGAATAATAAGAAATAGGGTGGCTTTTGATCCAATAATCATCTCAAAACTCTCAAAAATGTTTACAAAATTAAGGTGATGGCAGCTACAGAAACATGCAATTTCTTGCGATCATGTTAAATATCAAAATCATGTGTGGCTACCAACAAGAAAAACCCTGTTTGAACTAGTATATGTGTTGGAGGCTAAAATACCTATGAATCTCCAAATCCTCATCCTCCACTTCACCCAACAATACACCATAGAAGAAGAAGCAATCCATGGACGAATTGACTAGTTGTTGGAATTAGATGAATCCAAGAGGGTTGCTTTGAGTCAGATGGCAAAAATTCAAGAGAAGGTTAAGAATACTTTTGATCATAAAGAAAAAGAGAAGGAATTCAAAGAAGGAGACCTAGTGTTATTATGGTACAAAAGTAGAGAGAAAATTGGTATGCACAAGAAGTTAGTCGGATTATGGACAGGTCCTTACAAGATTATGATTCAAGTAGGAACAAACTCTTTTAATTTAACAACACTTGAAGGAGAGGCTTTGAAGCTACCTGTGAATTCTATCCACATCAAGTGTTACTTCCCACTGGCAACATGATAGGTAAGTACAGGTAAGTTAGATTAAGTAGGCATTTGCATCCATTGTACATACCATTGCATATCATGTTAGCATAGTTGTAGTTGCATGTTTCATATTTGTATTGTTGCATTATGTATATATGTATGCTCATGATCACATGTTAGATTAGAGATGCTCTTTATTTTATTATATCGTATATGAACAAGGGGTGATATCACCACCCTAAGGATTACGAATACATTTTGTTGAGATTTAGCACGCACAGGTCATACCAGAGATGTTGAGGTTCTCATTTGCTCTACGGTGAGCACATGTCCCCCGAGTTGGAGCCAGATGTTATCACCTATCCTATGGATAAATAAGGAGATCACATCTCGAGTCCTACATGTCCTAGACATGGAGTACCGAGAGGCAGAATACTTGAGCATGGCCCCGAAGGGACCCTTTTTTCTTCAATGCAGTCCATTCATCATCAACAATAGTATCCATCCCCACCAGCCTGATCTTGAAGCAACAATAAGTATTTCTCCATGAGGTAATGAGTTTGGGTATCATGTTATGTGTCACTCTGATTTTTGAAGCACTTGAATATGTTCCATTGAATTCTTCTTCATTTCAAGTTGTTTTCTTGGAAATTATGCTCTTTGCCTTGTTCATACCTGGAAGGGTGACATGGTGCCCTAGTAAGTTGATCTCCCTTTAGGATGGGTTTCCACTGGATGGGTCTATGAAAGGTCATCGTTCGTTCCCTCCATACGTACCACTTTCCATATTTATTCCTCTCATCTCCCTTATCCTTCTTTGAGCATTGGGATTGGCCACGCTATGAAGGGTTGTACCTTGCCTTGTGGGAAGAAGGGGCTAAAGGCCCAGAGGGTAAAAGTAGTTGGCAATAGATAAAATCCAATGTTGAAACCTTTGAGATGCTTCACCCAACGATTCCCAAGAGAGTAGTAAAACGCTTCTCAAGAAGAAAAGGGAACCCATAAGATAGATAAACACTCAAGGTACTAGTTGATGGGTAGGAGGTCTCATCAGGAGCCGACCTATTATGACCATGGGCATGTAGCAATATGACACTACCACCTGTCTAGTCACCAAACCAGGGTAGTGGCTCTTGGTGGCATAGCCAAGAGAAAGGTATTCTCATCACGAGCTAACCTTCTCATTTCCGTGCAATTTTTGTGGATAACACTGTCACCTCTAGTCATCAAGCCAGGGCAGTGGCCCTCAACTTTTCCCTTGAAGCACAAAAAGAAAAATATCAAAAGAACTAAAGATAAAAGAAAATGAATGGGCTAGAAAACAATTGCATTTATGACAAGGTGCAACTCACCCTCTACAAAGGAAACCACAGATAAGACTTACATTTCATTGTTATTACTGCACCCCATGCCCAAACACTTACCCCCTACCACCTCATACACTTACATGACTTGGATTGGTTCCCACCTGAGAAACACCCCAAACTTAAGGGAGGTTAGCCCAATAGGACACTCTGAGGCCTTCTCCAAACCTAAATTGTCAAATTGCATAAAATCTTTGAGCATTTGTCTGGGTTAAGGGGGGTTTGATGCACATGTTTGGGTAATTTAATTATTGGATGTGATTTACATGCTATGATCCATGTGACTTATGAACCCATGGAGGGTGTACTTGTTGTTGTTGCAGGACATTTCTCGATGGACAAGTACATGTGAGGGAATGATTAGCTTGGACCTTCATGAGGAATTAAAGCCCATAGATGGACGATGCAACCCTACCAAGGGGTAAGAAGAAACTGAAGATTTGCACCGGAAAAAAGAAGGATGTTTCCTTTGGAGGCACCCTAGTAGACCTAGACCTAGGGGGCTATTTCTCTTCCATATGGGAGTTGGCCCTTGAAGGCCCAGGACATCACCATCATGACCCTAGACGTCATCCAGAGCTAGGGTTTCCATTTTGGAGGCAATTGTGAGCTTGGTGGCACGTGTGGGCATCATCTTGGGCCTCTCGAGGCCAAGTGTTCTACATTCTAGGCCCAACGTTCCACATTAGGGCTTCAGGGTCACCCTAGAAGGGCATGACGTCACCCTTGGAGATGTTTTTAGATGTTAATTAATTTGTATTGTGTCAAATTTGGATTTTTATGTAAATTGTCCATGTCGGCTTTTATTTTGACCTAAAATTAATTAATGGTCAAAGTTTTACATAAATAGAGATAAAGTACTCTCATTTTGACATAAAAACCCCTCACACAAGAGGAAGAGGACTGAAATTGGCACCCTACTTAGGGTTTAATGGCTGAAATTGTGATGCGCACTTCTCTTGGAGTCTTCTACTTGCAACTTGGATCAATTTTGGTGAAGTCATTTGGTAATCTAGTGTTTTCATGCATGATTATTCTTGGTGAAGTAAGTAAATATGATTTTTGTCATTACTTTTGAATGGTTATGGTATATTTTCTTGCTCATGATAAAGACTATGAAATTGTATGCTTGATAAACTCTAGAAGTGAAGAACTTAAGTTATTACTTCTTCACTTTGTTTTTGCTAGATTTTGACTAATTGGCTTATATTGTCAAGCCTCTAAAGCCCTAAAGTGATAGAACTTTAGAGGTCTTCATTAATTGTGGTTGCATCTAAATATTTCTTTCAATTATCTAAGAAGGAGGAAACCCGCTAGGGCCTAGAAGTGCCTACTCTCTAGTAGTTGACCTCCCTTAAGATTGAATCCTAAGAAGACTTAAGTCACTACTCTTCTAAGATTCATCCTTTACTTGGATAAAGATAATCATTTTGTTGGTTACTCCAAATAAATGTTGTTGAACTTTTGACTCCATAACCCTTTAAAGGCACTAGTCCTTACACTCCTTTTGTTGGGAGATCAAACCAACACTCAAACCTTGAACCTTCTATATTTCACTAACTAAAACTAATACTAACCTAGCCTAGATAACTAACTTACTTGTTGTTGTTATAAATCATTGCTACAGCCATCTTGATGTAGCAAATTTTCTGCATAATCTACATTAAATGCTAGCTAAATACTTATAAATTTGCTTATGACAATTGATTATCATTATGCCTAGTAAATGCTATCTTTTCATTGTCTTTTCAAGCAATTTTGAGGCATATTTCTTGCAGCTGCTATAAAATACTTATTATTGTTGTAAACTTTCATTTTGCTGCAATTTTATATCAGCTAGCATACATTTCAATGGTTTATTGTCTTATTGAATCACTAACATCATTTCGTACTTGAAACTGCCATATTTTCGCTTGTTGTCTTGTTCTGGGCAAGTACACTTCATCCATTACATTTGCTTCATCTCTTAATACATAAATACCTTTTGACTTGAGTGACTAGTGAGAGGGGGTTATTTTTGCATCCTTGCTTTAGTTTCATTAGCCCTTTAGGTCACTAGGGACATCTCCCTTGGGGTAATTTTAACATACTCCAAACATAAAGGGGTTTCCTATTAAGGTGACAGTGATAGGTCACCCCCTTGTTACGCCAATCTTGCCTCACTTACCTTGGGCTTTGGGCAAGTACAGATTGTGTGGTAACAAAACCATTGGGCATCTGTACTAAGCAAACCATAATCATTGGATATTGAAGTAGTGTCTTATTGCTCTATTATAGTACTTTTTTGAAGTGGTTTTATTGTTGTCATCATCATTAATTAATGATGTTTGGAAAGCTATTTAAGTCATTCATTGACTTATATTTATCTTGAAAAGTGTGAGTGACAAACCATTATCAAGTTTGCAAGACTATTGTATCTATTCCTTGTCATCATAACTTGCACCTTTCAAGATACATTGCTTCTACTGTGATCTCACTTTCGTTGTATAGTAACTTGTTCAGGAAGCACATAATTTGTTTAAGAAGTCATTGATTATAAATGTTGTTATTAACTTTTGATGTTTCATTGGTAAAGGGAAGGTACAAACCTATTTTTATTTTCCCTTGTCCCTTTAAACTTCACCAAAGTGACTTCTTCTGTTGAGTGACCTAGAGAGAGGGGTGGGTTTTCACTGTATCTTTTTGCCCTTCATCAACCAACTAGGTCCTAGGACATCTCCCTTGGAGTGAGGCTTTCTTCCTCCTAAAGAGAAAGAGATACCCTATTGGGTGACAGTGATAGGGTTACCTTTGTGTTACGTCAATCTAGGCCTACTTTCCTTTAGGCTTTGGGAAAGTATAGATTACACGATAACATTTTTGGCGTCGTTGTCGGGGAACACTGAGTTAATTTTCCTTGAACTACAAATTTTTGGTAAGCCTTTTTCTCAAAGCCTTTCACTTTTCAAAGCTTACCTGGCAACTCCACTGAGGGTCTTTCCCTCTTTTCCCTTTAATAATCCCTAGAAGAATTATCTGGAAACTCCACTGATAACAAGGAAAACCATGGCTTCTCAGTGGGACCCAGGAAATTTTAAACCCTTGGATATGAGTGAAATCTCGGGTTACCCTCGAGAAATGCCTCTGAGGTATGAAAATTGGATCCCTAGATTCACTAGAAATGATGCGGTTAGGGCTGAAGATCACATGGGTAATTTTGGGGCTTTCTTTCAACTCCACCCTATTAGTGATGATGCTGAAGATTTGGCAATGAAACTTTTCTCTGCCACTCTTCATGGCAATTCTAGGAAATGGTATGATGCTCTCCCTGATGCTAGCATCACATCTATGGACTAGTTAGAAGAAACATTTTCTCGAGAAATGGGGTATTAAATTAGAATATATCCACATGATAATAAAAAGACTCGAGTACATGAAACAAACTAAGAATGAGACTGTTAAAGAATTCCATACCATGTTTGAGAATTTGCTACAACAAATTCCTAGAAGCTATCGTCCTAAAGACAAGTACCTAGTTTACCTCTATACCAATGCACTCTTAGTGCAATTAGGGTTTCTCCTCAGTAAAAAAGGGCCAAGAACAATACAATAGCTTATCACATGGCTATATAAATCGAGGCAAATACCTCCTTTTTCAAGGGAGAACACCTCTTTACTCCAAAAATCAAAGTTGATGACCCCAAAGATACCCAAGATACTCTTAGTCTAGAGAGATTAGTTTCCCTTGAGATATTTGTTAGTAAATTCCAGGAAAGAAAGGGAAAAACCATCGACCAACAAGAGGTTAAGGAGAGGGATCCTAATGAAGGTTTCCAATCCCATGAGGAAGAGCAAAAATTTACTCATGCTTCTACCGAGGATACTGAAGAACCGGTTGAAGACCAAGAGCCTGAATATATCAAACATGATGATGACGTATTAATGTGTGCTCCTCCCTCTGATGAATCCATATAAGATCATATTCCTCCTGCACAAAAAGAAGAGGATGAGGTTATCCATTTTCCTTTTCATGTTTTTGGTGATACCTTACTCTATGATTCAAAAGGTGAATAAGAAAGGGAATCCTTGGACAAGTTAGACCCTCTATATTATGAATCTAAAGATGTAGGGGCAAGTCATGAGGATGAAGCATTGATGCTTGCTCTTTCATTTAATGAAGTCATCCAAGTATTCGATGCTCATTCACAGCAAGAAGTGAATATGGTAAGTTATTTCCCTTTCCAAGATTTTGAAGATGCTTTATTTTTTTATTTGGAAAGCGAAGAACGGTTAGAGGAGCCCTTGGATGTTTTAAGCCCTTCGTGTTATGATAAAGGTAATGACATGGTTGATAATATTGATGAGTTCATACACATTGTGAAACATAAATGGGATGTGATTGCATATGATGGGGATCCCATTTACGACATTAAGGGTCATTTCCAAATGTTGCCTTTACAACTATCATATGAGGTTACTACTAATTTTGACATTTGGAAACAAGGAGATGATGTAGTTGCATATTTTTTCCAAGCACCCAAAGGTGACCTAGTTCTATGTTCTCTTGGTTATTTTCGGTCATACCTTGAGGATTTTGATGAGTATTCCTTCGAGCACTTGGATTTATTCCATGAATAAGATTATCAACCAATGTTGTGCTCAGATCTTGATAAGGGTGAGGACATTGCTTGATCCAGATTATTTTTTGAATCACAAAATCAAAGTAGAGATATTACAATGAAATACACATAAATATTTCCAGAAACGAAGAAATACATTAATACATGATTTCTATTAATGAAAGAAATGTACAGAGACTGTAAAAATACAGAGTGAAAGACTCGCTAGAATGGTGGTAGCTTTATCTCTGAAAAGAGATGTGACGGCTACTCACATTCACAAGAATATGATTGTTACAATGAGGCTCCCAAGGAATTTTTAACATAAGTAAAATACAAAACCCTAACCCCGGAAGATGAAAAGCCAAAAGGTTTGCGGGCCTCAATGGGGGTAGTTGATACTTCAACTTCCTGGGGGCATAACTTTTGAATATGATCTCTGTTTGGGGCACTCAATACAGAGTTGGAAAGGTCTAACCGAGAACAATGACTTTCGACTAGCCCAAGAAAGTTCCTTTGGCAGTTTCTTAGGCCCAAATCCCAAAAAAACGTCGTTTAGGGCCTCAAAACGGTCCCGAAAGTTTGGGACCCGAAAAAACTGTCGAAAAACTGCCAAGGTTGAAAATTGTTTTTAGAGCCAGTGGAATTGGTGGGTGGCCACTGATATCCACCTGGATCAATCCTCCCTCCTTAGGTAGCAATGATATCCATTACATTGAGTTCTCAGGGGATAGGGGGAAGCTTTTGTTGAATCTAAACCTTGATGAGCTATTTTCCTTGCTAGAGAATTTGCACTGCTTAGCTTTTTGAAGGTTGTCACGAACCAACCTCCTTCGATTACTTTACCTCGCTATGTCACTAAGGGTGCAATTCAGAAACATATCCCTTGTCTTAAGTTTTCTCGAGGGCAAAGCCTTCTTTTAGAATTCAAGGGTAGGCTAAATGCCTTAAAAAGAAATTTGTTATCTCAGTATTCTAACCTTCCCCTAAGAAGTTGTCGGTCATCCTCTAGGTTATTGCTAGTCCCTTCCCAGACCTTAGGATGTGATTATGTCCAAGGTAGACAACCTTCAGACTCTTTGAGTCAGTATTTTGAGCCTTTGATTTTTCACGAACCTTTTCTGAGATGGATTGAAAACTTTCCTAGAAGTGTAACTTGGCATAATTTTGTCCTTCCCTCCCGCCTCCATGAGCTATACTTTAGGATTTCCTATGATATGATACATGATCTAAATCATGGTATTTTTGTGCTTAACCTGTCATTGTTTTGGTTTATGATGAAGCACATAGGCAAGTATTATGAGGAATTACTAGGATGGTTTCACTGGTTATATGACTACACCTAGCATTCAACTAGTAGGTAAGTAGGAGTAGGTATGCATTTGCATCCATTGTACATACCATTGCATATCATTCTAGCATAGTTGTAGTTGCAATTTTCATATTGTCTTGATTCATTATGTATATATGTATGCTCATGATCATATGCTAGACTAGATATGGTTTTATTTCATTATTATATCATATATGAACAAGGGATGATATCACCACCCTAGGGATTACTAATATCCTTTGTTGAGATTTAGCAGGCACGGGTCATATCCGATATGTTGAGGTTCTCATGTGCTCTACGGTGAAAATATGTCCCCAAGTTGGAGCCAGATGTTATCCCCTATCCTAGGGATAACTAAGGAGATCACTTCTCGAGGACCACAGGTCCTAGACATGGAGTACTGAGAGCCAGACGACTTGGGCATGGCCTCTCTTTTCATCAGTGCAGTCCACTTATCACCAGCAGCAGTATCCATCCCACCAACCTAGTCCTGGAGTAATGGTGGGTCTTGCTCCATGAGGTAATGAGTCTGGGTATCATGGTATGTATCACTCTGATTTTTTAAGCACTTGAATATGTTTTATTGAATCCTTCTTCATTTCATGATGCTTTCTTGGAAATTATGTTCTTTGCCTCGTTCATACTTGGAGGGGTGACAAGGTGCCCTAGTAAGTTGTTTTCCCTTTAGGATGGGTTGCTACTGGGTGGATTCTGTGAAAGGTCATCGTTTGTTCCCTCCATACTTACCATTTTCCATCCTTATTCCTGTCATTTCCCCTATCCTTATTTGGGCATTGGGATTGGCTACACTAGGAAGGGTTGTACCTTACCTCGTGGGAAGAAGGGGCTAAAGGCTTAGAGGGTAAAAGTAGCTGGAAAGAGTTAAAGTCCAATGTTGAAACCTTCGAGATGCTTCTCCTAGGGATCTCTGAGAGAGCAATGAAAAGCTTCTCAGTAAGAAAAGGGGACCCATAAGATAACATAAACACTCAAGGTATTAGTTGATGGATAGGGGGTCTCATCACGAGTCAGTCTATTATGACCATGGGAATGTAGCGGTATTACACTACCATCTATCCGGTCAACAAACTAGGGTAGTGGCTCTTAGTGGCATAACCAAGATAAAGGGGGTCTCATCATGAGTCAACCTTCTCATTTCCATGAAATGTTTGTGGATAACGTTTCCACCTCTGGTCATCAAGCCAGGACATTGGCCCTCAACTATTCCCTTGAAGCACAAGAGAAAAAGATCAAAAGAAATAAAGTTAAGACTAAAAGGCAATGAATGGGCTAGGAAACAATTTCATTTATGACAAGGTGCAACTCACTCTCTATAAAGGCACCCACATGTAAGACTTTACATTTCCCTATTATTACATGCACCCCATGCCCAAACATCTACCCCATGCCACTTCATACATTTACATGACCTGGATTAGACCCCACCTGGGAAAAAACCCAAACTTAAGAGAGGTTAGCCCAATATGACACCCTGAGACCTTCTCCAAACCTAACTTGTCAAATTGCATAACATCTTTGAGCATTTGTTTGGGTTAAGGGGGGTTTGATGCACATGTTTGGGTAATTTAATTATTGGATGTGATTTACATGCTATGATCCCTGTGACTT
>ML798123.1:283052-294588 GCA_009831015.1 Picea engelmannii
CACCACAGAGAGATCCATGCTGTTGAGAGGCTCCATCAAAACAGGCGACCACCCTGTCTGTAGGAAAAACAAAACGATGTCGGCGCTTTGAAAATTTGGGTGGTTGAGTTTGTTGTAAATTGACCTTTAATAGGATAGTGTTCGCCACAAGAAACGCAGATGGAGGCTTCCCATCAAAGAGTGCAGCATTCCTGCACTTCCAGACCTGCCAAAGGAGATGGATTGGCAACAGGGAAAGTGAATTGTAGACTCTGGTCCATCGCTGGTGACAATCGAGGATGAAGGTGCCCGACCACGTTGAGTAGAAGTGTAGCGAAGGGTCAAGTATATGCCAAACTGCTCGAATGAAGGGGCAAGTGACGAACAGATGAGGAATGGATTCGCT
Organism: Picea engelmannii; assembly: GCA_009831015.1. NCBI lineage: Eukaryota > Viridiplantae > Streptophyta > Pinopsida > Pinales > Pinaceae > Picea > Picea engelmannii. Next base: position 283,438 of record ML798123.1, read on the forward strand.
CTGATTTTGACAAAGGTAGCAGCGACTTGGCCCCTCCCATCCACTTGCCTGGAGATTCGGCCAAACCAGTATTCTGTTCTCAGCAAGAAGCCAAAAGAAGAGCTTTAATTTGATAGGGCAGTCTGCCTTCCATAACTTCTGATAACGATTTGATTTGTCATGTGGCCAGTAGAAGTATGCAAGCGCATGATAAACATTTTTTGCTGTAAGAGCGCCCGACTGGTCCCCTCCAGTCCACATAAGAAGGTCTGGTTTGTCTTGTAATCGAATGCCCAAAGCCATCAATAGCTGTGTGTAGCTCTTCCATTCAATGTGTAAATCGGCCTCCAGCTGTAGCTCTTCACCGCTGAGCCAATGGTTGTCGAGCAGTCCTCCATTGATCGGGGAAATGAATTGATTTAGGTAAAATAGATTTCTGTTGTGTAAGTGTGTCAACAGAGGAGCTGAGAGGAGGGCGCGACTACCCAGGCCAAGAATGTAATCTCTGCCAACTTCAATCTGCTGTCCATTTCCCGGGATCCAGGAGATCCACTGTAGAATAATCGGCAAAGTCGATGAAAGATGTTTCCAGACCAAAGAGCCGTTGTTGGGTCGATTCGATGCCGATCTGATCCAAAGATGTTTCTTGATAATGACAATACCTATTAAACAATTTTTCTCTCGATCGCATTAGATGGTACTTGATATATTTGGCCAACAATTATTTCCCAAAGTGGTGAGAGAAGAAACTTTCAAATTCTTGTCCGTTTTTTCTTGGTAATTATACTTGTGAACTACATATTATGATATTACGATGGAAGGAATTTTTTTTGTGTACATTTAGCGAAACATATTTATCTTTTTTTCTCTCTTACATATTAATGATTTTTATGAGTGTAATATAATCAAAACACCAAGGTCATACTTGTTAAACTATTTTCATACCTAATATATGTTGATACTTTTGAAGCATCTTTTGAACAAGGCATGGAGTTTTGATAATCTAATCATCTAAACATGCAATGATACATTTATGAATGAATTCATGAAAGGCCTTTACATTAATTGAATAAAATATTGTAGGTGGATTTTTAAGATTCAACATTGTGACTTAATAGGAAAATAATCTTATTTTGTGACAAATGTTGTTTTTATGTTGATATTGTTTGGCTATTGAAACTTGATTATAACTTGAAAAAGTGAAAACCCATTAGTAGGTTAGCCTTATGTTTGGAAAAGGTTAGGTTTAGTGTTCACAATATATAAGAAAGCAAAGCTAGTATAACCACCCTGAAAATAGTTACCTTAGTTTAAAATTAGAGAGACAAATATGGTATGAAAGTAGCAACTTCTATCGGGTTGAATGGCATATTTACTTCTTGCAAATATAATTACGTGATGATGCCAATTTTATACGAAGGGAGTCCCCAAAAGATGATGATAAACATAGGTAGGAACTTTATGGGCGATTTTTCCTCAACAAATTAAATTAAGATTCCAAACTAAAAATTCTCAAATGAAGGTTTGCATTCAAAAACACATTTTTCATGCTCATATTTTAGTGTGCAGGGTAACTAATAAAAATTATGTGATGTTGTCAATTTTATAAGAAGGGAGTGCACAAAAGATGACAATAAACATAGGTAGGAACTTGATGGGTGATTTTTCCTCAAGTGTCAACAAATTAAATTATGATTCCAAACTAAGCATGCTCAAATGAAGGTTTGCATTCAAAAACACATTTTTCATGCTCATATTTTAGTGTGCAGGGTAACTAATAAATTTATAAAATGTAACTTAAGAAACACACGATTTGTTTGAAATAGGCTTTGTGCCTAAGTTATGTAACACATTTGACTTGGGAAAAGACACACAAAGCAAAGTTAGTGAGTTGTCGTTGCTAGAAAATTGTTTACGTGATGACCCTCTCATGTATTTTTGACTATTAATCTCACTTGAACTAATTGTTTCTACCCTAATGACCCATGAAAATGGCCTTAGACATAACAATTAACCTAGATTTTCTCCTAGTCCAATAATCCTTGGGAAATTCTCTTTAAAGATATCATCACTGCACTATGCTTACCACATGTCTCATTTGGTCTAGACATCAAGCCTTTTATTGGAATATTGTGATATCTCCATTAGAAACCCCAATGTTGTTGACCTATCACTGATTTGACATTTAGTAAGTATCCACAACCTACTCCACCACATCCTCCCACCATACCTCTATTGATACTCATGCTACTAAAAAAAACATTTTAATTCATTATTCATGGACCTTGTTCTCTATTAATTATACATGGACCATTCAAAAAATCGTGTCTCTTGTCTTGGAGTAACATAAGATTTGATTCACTTCAACATTCTTTTCCTCCACATAAAAATATGTATAATAATGATTTTTATATAATATAGGTAAATTTTTAATATTATTTATTATCATATAATTTATTATGAGATGTTTTTTCAACATCATTTTAATTTTTTTATAATTAAAAAATAATAATAAATTTTACATACAATTAATATATTATAATCTTTTTTTTAATATTATTTTAATTTTTTTGTAATTTAAAAAATAATAATAAATTTTACACACCGTTAATACATTATACACTATATGTATTATTCATTTCATATTTTGAACGTGAATCTAACCTAGGCTTCAACAAAATAAAGACAATTGCTTCCCTTACTTGACAAGTTTACATACTTTGTCTTTTTAACTAACAGGTTTACATGTTTTTCTTCTCCTAGGAAAACAAGTGCTGCATGGCAGCGTAGTCCTTGCCAGGTTGGGATGGGAGTAAATGCGACCTAGTAAAGACACTTGGTTAGAAAGTTGAAATACATGTGGTTTGCATGCAGAACATAGTATTCCCGAATTAATTCTTCCTGAAAAATATCAAAATTTATCAACATTTGAAAGGTTGTTGGACACAAAAAATTTAGCATTACTGAATTAGTTATCTTTAAAACAAGAGCTCCTGGACACAAAATAAATTGAAATTTATGAAATTATAGGTTCTTGGACAACATAAATTATACATACTAAAAATGTAATTTTATAAAGTAGATATTTAATTTTATACATAGAAAATATGTACTTTTATAATGTATCGCGGGTTGTCGGGCTGGCATGGTCAAAATTGGGCCTCTGATGTTCTGTGCCCTACAAATAGCACCAACAATTCCGCGATACACAAATTGAGAAGCGGAGTTGCGGACTATAGAAATTTATCAGAAATTAATAAATTATACATACGAAATATGTACTTTTATAAAGTAGATATTTAGTTCTATACATACAAAATTTGTAGTTTTATAAAGTATAGAGATGAGATTTTATAGAGCATGCACGGAGGCCTCATTTCATACTTAGCCAGTTTTTGGATCGCGGGTTCTCAAGTTGTCGGGCTCAAAATTGGGCCTCGGATGTTCCATGCCCTACAAATAGGACCGACAGTTCCGCGATATACAAAATGAGACACGGAGTTGCAGACTATAGAAATTTACCAGAAATTAATAATGTCTGTCACATATCTCTGGAAATTACATGAACATTTAAAAGCATATAATAGAATAGAAATAATGTCTGTTACATAGGTTCGTGGAGAAAAACACAAAAGAAATTAGCATTCCTGAATTAGTTTGCTTTAAAACTAAGGCTTTTCTTGGACAAAAAAAATATAGCATTGTCGAACTAATTTTATTTGCACACGTTTTATAGAGCATGCACAGAGCCCTCATTCCATACTTAGGAAGTTTTTGGATCGTGGGTTCTTGGGCTGGCGGGCTAAAAAATGGGCCTCTGTAGTTCCGTGCCCTACAAATAGCACCGAGAGTTCCGCGATATACAAATTGACAAGCGGACTTGCGAACTATATAAACTTATTATAAAATAAATAATGTCTGTTACATATCTCTGGAAATTACATCAACATTTAAAAGCATACAATAGAATAGTAATAACGTCTGTTACATAGTTTCGTGGAGGAAAACACAAAGAAATTAGCATTCTTGAACTAGTTTTCTTTAAAGCAAAGGGTTCTAGACACAAGAGAAATCAAAATCTATCAAAGTATAGGTTCCTGGACAACCAAAAAGTTAGGATACAATAGAATAGTAAGAACATCATTCAAGACAAAAAAAAATCGCATACAGTAGTACACAAGAAATGTAGCAGATCCGAATTAGTTTTCTTTGGAACAAACAAGAAAGGTTCCTAAAAATCCAAAATTTAGTATACAATAAAGGCATTGTCGAATCAATTTTCTTTTGAATTTATCAAAAATTAATAATGTTTGTTACATGTTTATGGAAATTTAAATGTGTTTGTCATATAGACTAGGATTGGGGCTCCCGCGGACCATAAAAAGAAATAAGTACAAGGATTAGGAACGTCGAAAGAAGAAGTGTGTGACGATAGAGAGGAAGACCTGAAAAGAAGAAATTGGAAGTTATGAGTCTTTGGTTACAGTTTTCTATTTAAAGAGGTCATAAGTGGATTGATAAAGAAAACAAGATGACAACATAGAGTTAAATTGGGTCGATAAAGAAAACAAGATGCCATTATAGACTTACTATGAAGCCGATGTGTTTTTGTTGTTGTCGTCGATGGTCAATGGAGTCATGTTGACCGGTTATAGCCCTTCCTGGACGAGGCTGTCCATTCTATGTTGGAACCATTCTTCGATGTAGCTTTTCATGGGGGTCGTTTTGATTTCTTCCCAGATTTCTATGTCATAAAGGTCGTTTTCTATTTTCCCTAGATCCATTGAAATACTATGTAGACTCTGTTCAATTTCTTCATTATGTGCCGCATAGTCCAGTACCCAGCGCTCATGCTCATTTAGACAATGTTCAAGTATGCCGTAAAACTTTTTGAAAGACAACCCCTTTAAAATATCAACTTGTTCCTGGAAGGCTTCTTTACTTTTTTTTTTGTTTGTTAATTTGTGCGGAACCTGTTGGCTACGCGATTAACCTATGGCTTGAGAAACTGTGACTTAGGGGCATCTAAGCCGTCAAAATCACCCGGGGATCGCACCCGGCCTGAGCCACACCAACCCTTAACATGGTTGGATTTTTTGTCCCCGCAGGTTTCGAACCGGTGACTTTAACAACATGGAGTGGCTTAACAACACACTCTATCACCGACTGTCCTACACCTCGGGGACTGGAAGGCTTCTTTGTTGATTGATAAGGATTTGAGAATTAAGTTTGGATCTTGAACCTCATTGGTAGTTCTGTCTAAGTCCATCTGGAGCAGGCTTGTGAATAAATCTTCCTTTTCTGATATGACTTGTTTACATGATTTGACAATGAGCTCCAGGTTGTTAACTTTCTTTTGCCAGAATGCTTTTACTTTTTTGGTCCTCTTTGGGGAGGGGAGTTTCTCTTGTCTTCTTTTCAGTTTCGATGTGTTGACGGCATAATTGGAAAAATGGGCCAGCACCTGATCACAAAAATGCAATTCATTTTTTAAATTCGCCTCCAAATGTTGCAGGAAATCATTGGCCTTCTTTCCGAAGGAAACTACATTTTGCGATGTTTCCCAGGCTTCAGTAACTAGATGCATTCTTTTGTTGATGTTATTCTCTACAAGGGATCTAGAGAATGCAAGGAGGGTAGAGGATACTTTCATCCTGGTTGCAGTGGTAGTAGGCACGATTTTTGCCAAAGGACTGGCAAATTTTGGGGTTGCAATGAAACCTGCTCAAATCTGTTGAGGCGGTCTTTCAGATTGGCATTTTCTGTCTTAACCGGTTACCTGGTGAAATGAGGAGATTTGGGATGGTCGCATTTCCCTAAAGTTAATCTCTGTGCGATATTTGACTTTCCTATTTGTTACATCTCTCTTTTCAATGACCATACTTTTAGATTGGCTGTCAAAAATAGCGTTATGGATTACGAGGGATTCATCTACGTCAAAAAAGTCGGTCGTAGATATTTCCACCGTGGACAACCCAATTTTCTGCATGTACTCAGTTTCAATATGAAGTTGCAGTTTTCCACTTTCAATTTCGGGTTCCTCTGCCTGCCCTGCATTGTTTTTTCTCTTCTTCGTCAATGGAATTTTGTGAGAACTATCAATATTTATACGAGGAGGGTTCTTATCTCCTCCTCCGTTCGAAGATTTTTGGGTTGCTTTCTTGGGTTGGACCGTCGAAGCGATGCTCCGTGATGTCGTGCTCTTGGGAGTGCTGGCGGGAGACTGGGTACTCTTCTCACCGGATACTTTTCCATGTTGTCTGTAGAATTCAGTCGCGCTTTGCAATGTCTCTGCGTTGCAATTGGCAAAAGCAGGATTGTTGTCGACAATGTCCCTGTCTTGGGTCAGGTGTCTATGGATAAAAGAGGTGTTAAGGCCAACAACCAGTAAATGTTCTCGAAAAATGCCATTAGGGTCTAACCCTTTTAGCCTTTCAGCGTACGTTAGGTTCAATTTATTGAAATGGGTGGCAAACTCGTCAATCTTATTGATGTTTCTGCACACGAAGTCTCTGACTTTCCAGGGCAGAGGAATGAACTATTTTTTTTTTCTTGTCATGGAAAAAATGCAACCAGTGGTTGTATTGCCTTGCTATTTCTAAAACAAACATCATGTCCGTGATGTGGCATGGAAGGATGGCAGTATTTTCCTTAGAGCCAAAGACCACGAGGACACTGTGATTTTCCTCTTGCTCGAGTCTGCCCTTCCTGTTCAAAAACTTGGTTGCCTAGCTAGACATCTGCGGAGAATCCTTGCCTAATAGTAAATCTTTGAAAATTGAGACAAAGCCATTAAAAACTTCATAAAAACAATGGAAGGACTTGTGCCTCCACAGGGTCTCATACCATAATGTTACTGGGTCAAATCCACAATTTATTTTATTGGAAAGAGAAAGTTTTGGAAACAGGCAACAATGAAGAATTGCGAAAATCAAGTAGGATGACATATAAAATTTATTCGATTCTTTGAATCGTGACAACTGGGAATAGAGCTCAATGGAAATTAGCTTCCCCCAATTGAAAATGTATTGTTCCTTGACTGTGAAATACAAAATATAAATAATTATATGGGAAATGCTTGACGTGGATGCCTGTCTTGTTATTCATGTAAACAACCAAGCAATTTCCTGGAATGGATTTCTAAAGGAACTTACATGGACCCTTGTGATATCTTGAGGAACTTTTGTCGGGTCTTCGAGGAAGTCGACTAAGATGTCCAATCCGTTATGATGTTTTTCTTGAAACTGCATGCAGTCTTGTCCTCTGAACGTTAATGTTGGCTCCGACAATTTTAACATCTCATGGAAGACCTGGGATGACAAAGAAACAGGAGAATGGTTGCACAGTGGTATAATTCTTTGGCCTGGAATATATTTTTCAGCGCACCAAGAGACCACCTCCTTAAAGTCAAAAACCTCAAGGACGCAGCCTACACAAGCGATTCCAGAGGTCCAAATCACTTCATTCTGGGCGGAATGGGATGAATAGTAAAAGTATGCCTTGGACCACTGGAAGTTCTGGTCATCGTGTGTGAACATATTTACTGTATCTCCACAAAACTATTGTCAACCTGCTGCCATAAGTCTACAAGAACGTTTGTTTTCTCTAGACGATGAATGAAATGAAAAGTTGGAAGGGATAATATAACCTTGCGCAAATTTTGGTCCAAAGCGTGTGAATGGTAAATGTCCTCGAGACTTTCGTTGATTGATGACAATTTGGGCGGTTGTTGCATGATGCGTTGTTAACATTAAACACTAGTAATTGCATACATATAAATGTGAACATGGCAGATATTGCAATGAGCGATTAAGCATTGCAGATTTCTTGAGCGGCCCAACACGACGACGCGTGTTCGAGATGAACCATCGGAAGGGACAAAATAACTCTCCGCACATCTTGGTTTAATGCGTAATAATGGGAGATCTCCTCGAGCGATTCACCCATTAATGACAATGTTGACGGTTCTTGCATGGTTAGTTGTTAGCATGAAAGGTTTCTAATTGCATAGTAAGAAAGTACGGAGGTCGCGGGCACAAAAAAAAAAAAGTTGCAAAATGGGGTTGCAAGGTACAACCGTTGAAGGTGAGGGCGCGAGGGTCAAAATGTATGTCTCAGAACTTTTTGATTGCAATACGCGTAACAACGAAGAGGGTATGGTAGGACAGCCCAGAGGGAAATTTGTATATGACTAGTAAGAGCATAACTAATGTATATCAGGAAGGACAGGAAGTTAGTGGGGATGCAAGGCAGCGGGAGATACTTTGAAACATTTGTGAGTCGTGGTAGAGTGAAGCTTGCGAGTTCGACAAGCCCGCGTTGGAATTGTAGATCACAGAAGTTTTCAGTGCAAGATGTACACGACGCAACAAGAAATAGAGTTTGAAACCGCGAACCCGCCAACCGTGGCCATAAAATTGCCAAGTATGGAAAGCAACAGCGGTTGGTCAGATTCGTCGTGTGATTATATAGATGGATATAAAGATATGTCAACCCGCCAATGCTGGAACCTGCAATCATAGAAAGGTGACTAAGTATATAACCACAAAGCAATAATACAAGGGAAGAAGAAAAGGGAAATAGGACCAACGAGTCCATGGTGGAATTGTAAATCACAGAAATTTTGAGTGCAATATGTATATCACGGAACAAGAAGCAGCAGATTTTGAATGCGCCAACCTGAAACACTGACTAAGAATTGGAGATTTCGTGAACCTGTGAACAGGAGGATCCAAAATAGGGTCACAACGTCTGCCCAGAACATGTGAGGGCTTGAGGGTCAAATTGTATCGTTTAGAACATTTCAATGCATAATCTGTAACACAGAAGAGGGGACGATGTCAGAACCCGGTAGTCAATTTCTATATTGCGAAGGGCTGGATGCGAACTGTTTCGTATTACTGTGTGCAACTGTCAGTTGTAAGAGTTAGTAGTAAGAGCATAACCAATGTATATTAGGAAGCACATGTGTGAACCGTGGTACAGTGAAGCTTGCGAGTTCGAGGAGTCTACGGTAGAATTGTAGATCACATAAGTTTTGAGTGCAAGATGTACATCAGGGAACAAGAAGAAGTAGAGTTCGTGACTGCGAACCCGACAACCGCGGCCATAAAATTGGCTAAGTATGGAAAGCCAATGATTATATAGATGGAGATAAAGATGTCACCCCGCCAATGCTGGAACCCGCGATCATAGAAAGGCGACTAAGTATATAACAAGAGAGCCATAATATAGGGGAAGAAGAAAAGGGAAAAATGACAGATCGCAAAAATGCGGTGGAATTGTAGATCGCAAAATTTTTGAGTACAAGATGTGAACCCAATAGTCAATTTCTATATTGCGGAGGGTTGGATGGCAACTGAGGCAGGGACAAAGACTTTGAAACATTTGTGAACTGTGGTACAACGAAGCTTGATGCCAACCCGAAACAGTATCCAAGAGTTTCACATTTCATGAACCCAACAAGAGGAGGATCCAAAATAGGATGACGACGTGTCTGTAGAAGACACAAGTCCCCGATGTTCAACTTCTATCGTTCTAAACATTTGAATGCATAATCTGTAACACGGAAGAGCGGACGATGTCATAATCCAGTAGTCAATTTGTATATTGCAGAGGGTGCGATGCCAGCTGTTTCATACCTCTCTATCCAGTTGTCACTACTAAGAGCTAATTTAGTATTGAAAATAAATTTTTAGATACTGCTAGATACTTCATAGGGATTAGCATCCGTAAATAATGGAAATCTCCACACCGCCAGCCCTACATTCCGTGTGTCAATTTGTATATCACGGAACTAGAAGCGTTGTTTGGAGGACATAGAACAATATAAGTGCAATGTTGAGTTAGTCAGTCCGCAGGTCCGCTTGTCAATTTGTATATCGCGGAATTATGGGTGTTATTTGTAAGACACGCAACAATGGAGGCCCAATTTTGAGCCCGCCCACCCGAGAACCCGCGATCCAAAATGTCGCTAGGTATGGAATGCATAATCCGTACATGCTCTATAAGATATCATGTCCATACTTTATCGTCCCATAATACACGGGAATAAAAAAAGGGAAAAAGGACGGAGTGGTTCGCAGTGGAATTTTAGATCACGAAAATTTTGAGTGGAAGATGTATATAACGAAACAAAAAAGAACATAGTTCAATTGCGCCAACTCGGCAATCGTGGGCATAAAATTCACTAAGTATGAAAAGGAACAGCGGGTGGTCCAATTCGCCATGTGAGGATATAGATGGAGATGAAATTGGCGCCAACCCGACAACCGTGGACATAAAATTGGCCAAGTACAGAAAGCAACAACGGTCGGTCAGATTCGTCGTGTGACTATATAGATGGAGATAAAGATATGCCAACCCGACAACCTTGGAGTTGCACATTTCGTGAACCCTGTAACAGAAGGATCCAAAACAGGATGAGAATGTGTCTGCAACAGACACGAGGCTCCGACATTCAAATTGTATCGCTCCAAACATTTGAATGCATAATTTGTAACACGGAAGAGCGGACGATGTCAAAATCCTGTAGTCAATTTCTATATTGCAGAGGGTGAAATCCCAATTGTTGTGTACCTCTCTGTCCAGTTGTCACTACTAAGAGCTAATTTAGTATTGAAAATAATTTTCTAGATACTATTAGATACTTCATAAGGATTAACATCTGTAAACAATGGCAATCTCCACCCCGCCAGCCCTGCATTCTGTGCGTCAATTTGTATATTGCGGAACTGGATTGTTTGGAGGACATGGAACAATAGAAGTGCAATGTTGAATCAACCATTTCGCAGGTCCTCTTGTCAATTTGTATATCATGGAATTATGGGTGCTATTTGTAGGGCACAGAACAATGGAGGCCCAATTTTGAGCCCGCCTGTCCAAGAACCCGTGATCCAAAATGTCACTAGGTATGAAATTTTGAACCCCTGGTGAGTTCTCACTAGTTAAGTCATAAATTGCAGATCACAGAAGTATCTTTCGTGCCACTATGTCCACTTTTCACTAGTAAGAGCATTGTTGATGTATATCAGGAAGGAGGCGAAGTTGCTGGGGATGAAAAGCAACAACAGATACTTTGAACGAAGTTAATGTATACAAGGAACTCATGGTGGAATTGTAGATCACAGATGTTTTGAGTGCAAGATGTATATACCGGAACGATAAGCAGGT
>ML798123.1:298077-312379 GCA_009831015.1 Picea engelmannii
TATATTAAAAATAAGTTAATTCTTATTTTGAAATAAAATTAATATTTTTAAACTTTAAATATTATTTTAAATTACATTCACTTCTTATCCACTTCCTAAGAAGTTCACATTAATATTTTCAAATTTTAATTTCATTAAAGTTCACTTATTGGTTTCAATTAAAAACGAGTTATTTTGAACAACTTAAATTTTATGGTTAATATGGCACAATTTTGAATATGTCACACTTCAAGATGAAAACATATAGGTAGGAAACAAACCAATATATATGTGTAATGAAAATATGAAAGAAGTGCTTAGGAACATGGAAAATTAACTCATTTCAATGTGGGATGCAACATTATCTTTTGATTTCTATCAATTCGAATCTACAAAGAAAATGTGTGTAAATGACGAAAAGGAAGGACGAGAGTCGGGATTGATTTGTTTGGGTTAACATATTATCTTGTGATTTATATCAAACCAAATGTATAAAGAAAATGTGTGTAAATAACAAAGGAAGGATGACACTTGGGATTCACTTGTTTGCAATGCTGCACTATCTTGTGATACATTTATATGTGTTATTCTCTCCACTTTTCCTCGAGTGGAGGTCAATCAACAAAAGTTTGAAATGTGCATAGAATAATGACAAGTGTATGAACAAGAATTTGAGATCCTTCGTCGTCGTCATTGTGGTCGTCGTTGTCTAATACATGTATATTAAACACTTAAACTAAAATTAAACTAGCACAGTTGCTAACTCGCGGCTGAGAATGCCGAAAGGTATCGGCTGAGAACGGGTGATCCCAATATACTGAGAACGCGTGCCCCCAATATAAAATGTCTGTGGTAATTCGTTTGTGGTAATATGAAACGTTTGATTGCATTAGGTTGATAAATGGAATGTGGCAATTACATATCCTTACAATAATTTTTTAATGTGATTAGGTAAATATTAAAAAGTAAACATGTTAACAGATACCTTGATAAATGCAATAAAGTTATTAATAATAAATCTGATCCATTGATTTTGGAGGACGACTAAGAATATGCCAGCATCTTCAATGCATAGCCATCATATTAGGGTTTAAGGTTAAATAAGGTTAAAAGATCATTAATTGTGCCCATTGTCAATAGGTGTACGCCTTTCGGCATAAATATCTTAATGACTCCTTGTTAATTTGGGAGTCGTTACCCACCTCATTAACATGCATCAACCAATCTCATAGTCATTTGTTGTAACAACCATTAACTCCTCCTCACAATGATACACATCAATTTATCTCTCGAAGGTTTGTTGTAACATTCGTTATCGCGTGTTCAACAATGTTTGGAAAGATACCTTACACATTATTGTTATTATGTGGTTGATTGATTTGAGAAGGGACATGCACTAACAACTATTTGCCAAGATCATCTAATTGAATTAGGAATCAATTACAGAGGAAGTGATACTTCTCATAGTCGACCCACTAACCCACTTACACATAGCCCAATACATGCATATGTGTATTAGTTCATCATGTAATGGTACTTGCCAAGATCATCCAATTGACTTGGGAACTGGTTACTGAGAAATCAATACTTATCATAGTCAACCTGCTACCTCACTTTTGTACAATTGAATACATGCAAGTATATTCAATATATCACATATTCATTTGACACTATTAACACTATGAAAGAAATGAATTTTCGATATACAAACTACAAAATAACTCAAAGGCTTTATCAAGAAGATTGCTCCATGCATTTTTATTCTTTAGTCTAAGCTATCTCAAAATAAGTAAAAATGAATAGTGTTATCAGTGGTTGAGATAATGCTTTTAATTTAATGATAATATGGACTAATGATTTATTAGAGCTTTTCTTATTGTTTATATAAATATAAAATGATTTCCATATGTTGTAGGTTTTCTACAATAATTTTTTGTAATTTTATTTAATTTTGTGAGGGAGGGTTTTGGATTGTTAACTAGTTTTCTTAAGTTTTAGGAATATAAGTTCTTGACCAATACAAAGCAATTTTAGGTTTTATTAGAAAATCAAAAGGAACTTTTAATATCTATAAGAAAGCCAATATCTCTTATGATCATCATTAAAACTATTTTTAGTGAGATCATATATTTTTTAATAGCATTTAACCTTAATTTCATATATAAAACTACATAATATCTACATTTACAACTTAACCTCTTTCCCCCTAAAACTATACTTCTATACTTTAATAAAGTGATATAAAACATTAAACAACCATATAAATATTACTATATTATTATTTTCATTTTATATTTATAATTATGGTGGTTACTTGTTATTATAAACCACAAGAAAAAGATGACACTTGGAACTGATTTGTTTGGGATGCCACATTATCTTGTGATTTATATCAACCCAAATGTGGAAAGCAAATGTGTAAATATAGAAGGAAGAATGACCATTTGTACTCACATGTTCAGGGTGTCACATTATATTGTGATTTGTATGGTGATCACTAACCACTTTATTATCCAATATTAAATGGTGGTGTTTAGGGTGTCACATTATATTGTGATTTGTATGGTGATCACTAACCACTTTATTATCCAATATTAAATGGTGGTGTTTAGGGCGTCACATTATATTGTGATTTATACCAATACAGATATAAATGGTGACCAATAACCACTCTAATATAAATATAAATGGTCACAATAATCATTCTATTATCCAGTATTAAATGTTGGTATCGGACTGTGTATACGTTGTCAGATTTGAATACAGCAGCCCACACAACATTTAAAGCGTAGTCTAATCACATTGACTTCACTTTTGTTTTTCCATCCATTGATTGACAGAATGAATGGATCCGTATTACACTTACATTCATTCATTCATAGCTTACTGTATCTATGTCGGCATGCGTTTGGTTGTTTATGATCTCTATCTCGTGTCTAACCGCGGAAGAACTTTGGTTATCTAGAGGACGGTCTTCCTCCTGCTGCTGCGGTGAAGCAGGCAAATTTCTCATCAATGCCCCATTATGTTCATTATCAGCTAGCTTTCTTTGTTTGTTAGATCCTACTTATACACACATGTTCGGGTTAGCTTACTGTATCTACGTATGCATGCATTTGGTTTGTTTATGATCGCTATTTTCAGTCTGTAAATGCTTGTTATTTACATAGTAGCGTTTGATGCCAGCATTAATGTCATATTAGCTTACTGTATCTTTTATCTTTTTTCCTCCTGTATTTATGTATGGATGCAATTGGTTTGTTTATGATCTCTATTTCTGTATCTATGTATGGATGCAATTGGTTTGTTTATGATCTCTATTTCTGTGAATTATTTCTGTGAATGTTTTTATTTATTTAGTAGCATATGATGTAAACATTAATGTTATATTAGTTTATTATATTTGTTTTTTAAATAAAACTTTGTAGCATTATTTTTTTTCATAGAATATTTCGATGGAGGTTCAACCATTGATCATAATAATGGTTGTATTTTTTTTCCACATAAATTTTCATTGAAATCCTTTTTTTTTGAAATATTCAGATGGAAGGTGCTGGACCACCAACTATAATAATGATTGAACTATAATAATGATTGGTAACCTTAAAAGACCATTAAAACAAATTTGAACTTATAACCTATACCCTCCTCACATAAATATGCCTTGAATAAATAGTTCACCTCCCCATGATGATAAATAAATATAGCTTGAATGAATAATTCACCCTCCCCGTGATGATAAATATGCCTTGGATGGATAGTTCAAAGGATTGAGCTAACCCTTCTGGCTCTTACTTTGAGCCAAGCATTTCCAACCCAGAAAAACACACTCAATGTACACAATCCAGACAGACAGTTCTGCTGATATCAAGTACTGACAGCCTGGATCTGCATAAGAGTTGCATACCTGACTCATGCTCTTAGCCCCATCCCTGTCAAGCCTTTCCGAGATGTCTGCGGCTGCCCTGCAACCGCAATTCTCCTCCAGAGCAAGTCAATAGCATTTTAACCCTAAATGGTGATAACAGACTGGCATAGGCCCGTCTGGCAGCGAGTATGCCGCCAGCTTATCGGCTGGGTGAGTTTAGCCTCACCCCAGGAGGGTTATAGCTAGAGGACGGCTTGCCTCCTACCACCGCGGTGAAAGCAGGCAAATTTCTCATTAAACCCCCTAGCTAGCTTCCTTTGTTTATTATATCCTAATCAGATACAAATGTGCTGGTTAGCTTACTGTATCTATGTATGAATGCATTTGGTTTCTTTATGATTTCTATCTTGTGTGGAAATGATTTCAATTACCTAGTAGCATTTGATGCCAGGATTAATGTTGCAGCTGTTTTTCAGTAGTGTAAAGGAAACAGAAAAATTTCCTGTTATAGCCTAAACTGTTCGCACATATCACATCAGATCACTGCGGAAACAACGGACAGCACTAACCCATATCCATCTAAAGTTTAAACCCAGGACCCCATGTCTCATATGCAGCTCAAGGTTGCCAAACATATATAACTGTAGCTGCATATCAGACCCGCGTTTAGATGCATCTAGGCTAATGTCCTTATTTAAAAGTGGAGATTCATTCAACTGCTTGCTTCGGTTGGAATAATGTAGAAATTAGTATCTATGTAACTAAGTGGTTGTGGGTTGTTGTGTGTCTGTCCAATTTAGGGTTTGCTGGTGGTTTCAGATCCACATTTATAGGAGGTTAGTTCAAGGTTATTGTGAACACCTTGTGCTATATATGTAATTGATTTACATTAAAAAACAGATTATGTGAGCTTAGACTCACGTGTGATGTGCCTTGTGGCCTCACTGTTATTGATTGTAATTTGGTATCAGAGTTGAAGAGAAGTTGCCATGAAGGGATCTGCCAGCGTGGAGGAATGGTGAGTTTGTTGCTGGAGACAAAGATTCGCTGCTGTCATATAATTTGATATTAATATAAGGGTGGATCGACCGCGAGCTTGACTCATCTCCTCACCATGTTAAATTGAGAGATCGCTCTCATGCTTTCTTGCTCAGGCGGTGGTGGTATGGCTTGGACCACCGATCACTGTGTTTGAGGTGCAGAATTTTTCCCCAATCAGATTCTGGAATTGTGGACGTCGTTGTGGAAGCAATTTAAATTTTGCAGATGTAAAGATGATTTCAGGGTTGATTGTTTTACGGGAATTTCAAGGGAGTGTTTCTTTGTTGCGGCATGGGAAATTGAGGTCATGGAGGTGTGTTTCCAGCTATCATCGGAATTAGCGTACTCACCAATTCTGTATCGAATTCTCCCTTGTCGATTCGGCGAGACACTCACACGAATTTACCGGATCAGATCTGGATTCGTTGTGTTTCAAGATTTAAATTGTGAGTTGTATTGCTCTGCAAGGAGTTTGCACTGCTCTGCAAAGAGTGTAGATAGGATAGAACTGGAAACGAAATCTGCCCAGACGAAATCACTGTCTCGAAAAGAGCGCAACCAGCAAGAAAGTCATTTGGTGGAGTATTGTGTGCCTGCGTGGAGGAGATCCGATCGCTGCTACTGGCTTGGGAATCTCGAAACAAGAGTCACTGGATAAAGAGGATCGCTGCTGCTAGAGGAGCCGCGGACGTGTGGAGGGGTTTGGTGATGACTTGAGAGTGCACAAGTGATTCAGCGTGGAGGAATCTGCTGAGATAGCCACTCAGTTCCCGCTCCACTGTCGTGTTGACCCATCTACTATCAAGGAATCGACCATAGTGAAATCGACGACTGAAATAGATGAGCATGATTGCATCCAGTAGAAAGTGAAGTTGTAATGGGTTATCAAAGAAGATTGAAACAGTTCCGGAGAGAACTGAGACAGGTCGGGAGGAAGAATCAAAGAGCAGAGGAAATATATTTTACAGGTAAATATAAAGTGTCTTCAGCAGTAGCCGAGGAACACATACCTGATGGAGACCAGGATCAGATTGCGGATAGATTGATGAAGATGAAGAAATCAATGCAATATTGAAAAAGTTAATGCTAGTTTTACCATCATTTTCAGGTAAAAATTTTTGCATTCTCTATTTCACCAAATTCATATAACATAGTAGATTATTCAATGCTGAACTAACAAGATATAATGTTAATTTATCTCTTCTCTTCTCAGTAGGATCTTCATAACTATTTTGAACAAGTTCCCATAAATCTACTGATCCATGTAAACCTTCCATTTTCATTTTAAAAAAGATCAAAATTTTTCCATCATTTTCATGTAAAAAATTTGATCTTTGGAAAATGAAAATGGAAGGTTTACTTGGATCAGTAGATTTATGGGAACTTGTTCAAAATAGTTATGAAGATCCTACTGAGAAGAGAAGAGATAAATTAACATTATATCTTGTTAGTTCAGCATTGAATAATAGCATCCTATCTGCTCTGTTATATGAATTTGGTGAAATAGAGAATGCAAAAATGTTTTGGGATAATCTAGAGATGAAGTTTAGTGTGAGGGGGAGCAAGATAGTTGTTGAAAATGGTGAGTGTATTGACAGTGTTATAACTGAAATAAAGACTGGAAATGATTGCATTGAAATCGCAATGATTGATGATGAAAGTGTGTATGTAGCTGATTGTGATAATGAGAATGAAAACCTTGTGAAGGAAGATCTCTTTGAAGGAGAGACATATGAAGTTAGATTTGATGAAGACAATTCATCTAATGAAGAGTGGTCAAAATTGATGCATGAGAAACATCTTATTGATGAGTTGTTATTTGGTGAGAAGAATGGTTCACTTGCATACACAAATCAAGTGAAAGACAACTTTATTGTTGCGGAGAAGGAAGAGAAGGAAGATGAACATGAGAGAAATCAGAAAGCTCTCTTAGAAGAGCAAAATGAAATGAGCAAAAATTATATTGATACTCTAATGAATGTTTTTGAGTGTGCAGGGTTTACTAAGGAAGAATGTGATGTGAAGCACTTAGGTGAAGTGCCAGATAAGTTTGATGAAGAATTAAAATTTATTGAGGAATGGCTTCAAAAGCCATATTATGATGAATGCAAAGAAACATTAGATTATGATGAGGACTGTATGGACACTGAAGAAGAACACTGCATTACAGATATAGAAATTGAGTCAGTTTTTATAAAGAGGAGTCCTGAAGAAATAAAGTATTACTATGAGCTAATGTTGCAAGAGTCTGTTGAACAGGACATTGTTGATTGTATCCAGAAATGGGAGCAACATATTTATGTGGAGTTGGAAGCATTTGCGAACATTAAAGACAAATATTCTCAGGACAAAGAAAATGCAAAAGTGTTGAGGACAAAGAACAATAATCAGAAGTCAAATTCCAAAATGCCGAGGAACAAAGCAAAAAGGGCTATGAAGCAGAACAAAGTCAAGATGAAACATATATGGAGTAGCAAGCCAAGGAAGAAGCTCCATCTACATTACTATCTAAGATCAAGAAAGGTTAAGATGAAATTGTTAATTTGTAAGCTTAGCTGAGACTGAGACCAGCAAGCATGTTATGTTCTGCTCTGCTATGTTTGGTAGAAAATCCATTTCTCCATTAAGGGGGAGTGTTGCAATAATGTAGAAATTAGTATCTACGTAACTAAGTGGTTGTGGGTTGTTGTATGCCTGTCCAATTTAGGGTTTGCTGGTGGTTTCAGATCCACCTTTGTAGGAGGTTAGTTCAAGGTTGTTGTGAACACCTTGTGCTATATATATGTAATTGATTTACATTAAAAGACAGATTATGTGAGCGTAGACTCACGTGTGATGTGCCCTTGTGGCCTCACTATTATTGATTGTAATTGCTTCATCCTCCCCCAGTTGCCTAGACTACTCCATTGAGAATTTCCTTCCTATCCTTTACATTGGCAAGATGAATAATTAACAGAACATCTTTGGAAGACAAAAATACAGGGATGCTTCTTCTCATCAGATCACCCTTTATGTCCAGTCTCTTAATCTGTTTTTAGTACATTGGCAAGTGACCATTCAAATTTGATGATCACTGCACCTTCCTGCCAAGATCCCAATGCCTATTCTATGCTATCCAATTCTACCAATGGTGGAGCCTTTGCTGGCTCTTTGAACCTTTGGTTTGGGCTACCATCATTTCTTACATGAAATTCTTTGCAACAGATTGTCGTCAGAGATCTACGAGGCAATCTACAATTTCTTACATTTTTCCTCTTAAAATCTTGTTGGATACAATTTATCAATTAGATAAAACCACAAGCACAGATACTTTTTATCATACAATAAATATATGGTAAGTGGCAATTTACTAATAAAGAAAAATACGAACTTACGAGAATTCCACCAGATGTAGTGACGGTACTTTCTTTCCCTAATGATCCCTCTCCAGTGAAATGAGTTGAAAATCAATGCTCTCCAGCATTTAACATCCTCAAAGCTTCTCCATGACGGTATGATAAGCATGAAATAAACATTTTTTTGGCTAAAGTAAAACAACCCAAACCTTATATTACTTGTATAAAAAGTTTTCAATTATTTTAAAGTGATTCGCTTCGCTGGTGGACAGGTCTTGTATTGATTGATCTCTTAGTGTGGTCTATGGATTCCATATAGACGAGATATTTATGAAAACAATAATTTATTCAAAACATTAAGTAACATATATGACAATTGTTTCTTAATTGGTCTATGTATCTTACAATTTGTCTATGTATCTTATTATTGCGATATAATTTATTTTTATCACTAATTATATATTAAATATAAAAATCAAATTATATATTAAATATAAAAATCAAAATTTGAGGACATTCGGGTCTTAAATAGTGCTTTTGCCTAATGACAAGCAAGAGTTGTGGTAGGCTTAGTGCTTTTGCCTAATGACAAGCAAGAGTTGTGGTAGGCTTTCCTCATCGAAGACAAAAATTGTTCTTTTCATTGAGATCTTTCCAATGAGTTATCATAAGTATTTTAAAAATCGGCTCACTCTAATTCGGACTTGACTCAGTTGATCTAGTTAATCATCAAGGAATTTGATTCGGCCTTTTAATCATATTGAGGACTAGTTTGGTATTGAATCGACCATTTTGGTGAACCATTCGGTTTGGTATCGTACCGACCCAACTTGGCTGAGTCGATACCTATTTAGCCGAGTTGTTTCGATTTGGCATCCTACAAGAAGCGATGCACACTTAGAGGAAAAAAATAATTACAAAAATATATACCTAAACCCTAGATTCTATCACCCTAAACCCTAAAAGAGAATTATAGAAACCCCCCTCCTATTTGCCTCACACCTCTGTCATTGAGCATTTGTAAGCATTTGGAGTTTTTGGAGCAGCATTGAAGAGTTGTGATTCAAAGTGAGCTTGGAGCTTGTTTGACAATCCTCGGGGGTTGTTTGTAGTGGATTTGGCATCTAAGTTAGGAGGCGATAGACCATCTTCAAGCTTAGAGGAGTTGTTGACCATATTCTTATGCCCGTCGATCTCATTCAAAGGTGTGTTAAATTTGCCCCTTCCCGAAGGAATTTGATCCGGTTGAGATATGCGTGCCCTTGGCCATCACCGAAACTGTAAATCAGGGTTTTGGAAATGGAGAAAAGAGAGAAATTGTGCTTGGCAGGAATATTCATACAAGTTGCCTTGCTCTCAATAAAAGTCCTCCTCCTGCGTGCGAATGCCAAGAGATCTCATGGTGAATTTCTTTAGCAACTAGTGTGCGCAGGTGTTGTCAGTTGTCAAATCTGCAAAGCAATATCCTACCATTGTTATTTGGTGAAGTATGGAGCTCCCGACGAGGATTGAACTCGCGAAAAATTGGCTTCAGAAAATTGCATAGAGATCCAGCCAGTTAATCGAACTGAAGGGCGTGAGGCACATGAAAACGGTCGTCATTCAACAGTTTCATTGCAGTCTTAAAAGGAGATTGGTTCACGATTCTGTTTCAGATTAGCACAATCCTGTGCACAATCTCTTCATCCACTACTACAACAGTTTCAGTGCCACATACCAGGAAATTGTCCAGAAAACTCGTGAACACCATTGGAGGCTTATATTTGTATTGTGATCATAAAAGAGATACTCATAATAAAATTGAAGTCTTTTTCTTTGTGTCCTAGATCCGCCTGAAATTGAATAAGGGGATCTTAGGTACACTTTGTGTTGTGTGTGATGGTAAGATTTTTATGGAATCTTTATGTCATTATGTTTAATGTTGACATAATCATACTTGCAATTCATCATTTAACACAACAAACATGAAGTTCAAGCTCAAATTCATGTCATTCAAGCATATGTGAAGAACATTTTCAAGCATTCAAGTCGTCAACTACATCAGTAATGGACAAATCAAAGTTTTCGAACTCAACACATCATGGAGCATTTGAAGTTGAATTGTAACTTGCAAACAATGTTTGTTGTAAGATTACTTAATCATGATTTATTGTAACTTGCAAATTGTCCTTTTGTAAGTTTACTTGTCTTTTTGAAATGAAGTTGAGTTGAATTGAATTTGTCATAAGGTGCATTTTCGGCTGAGCCTGACACCCTTCAGTCATTTTGAGTCGTAATTGACAAGGATGAGTACCTGAAACTCAAATCATTGTAATACTTTGGGATGCATTTTCGGTGGTAACCGACATCCTCAACTTCCTGGAAGCAAGTTCAAACAAGAAAAATTCAAGCGAGCGTGAAACAAAATCAAACGAGCGTGAAGTTCAAGCGACCGATTCAAGTGAGCGAGTTGCAAATAAGCCTTTTCTGTCAAGCCTTCTTCTGTAATCAGGATCTACCTGCACAAGGAGACCTCATTTAGTGTTTTTGAAATGGCTCGAAATCTAGAATTATTAGTTACTGAACACTCTAATAAACACCACTGAAGATAACACTGTGATATTGAACAAAACAACTCTTCGATCAGTGCTAACTTGTTTGCAAGTGACACAAGCTAAAGTTACACTTCTTCAATCTCTATCCCATCTATTGAATGATGAGTTGACTGATCTCAAAAATCAACAGTCAGTGAAGTGTTCTGAACTAGTTTTTGTTCAGCACAACCCTTTCTATAATGATGATCATGTTTTTAATCAACAACCAGTGAAGGAACAACACAGTGATACAATTTCAAAATCTGTTTCAGACGAAGTTGAAACTATTCATGAACCTACATTTCAAGAGTTTTCTTGTGATTTCAGTGAAGAAAACCTTTCAATGATGCCTCAACATGCAGTAAATCCACTTCCACGGATTTCAAAGCAACAGGTTCAGAATACTCTTTCCAAGCCCATCATTAGACCTTGGGAAGAAATCATCTACAACAAGAATAGAACAAGACTTGGATATGACAAGGAAGTTACCTTTCATATTCCTGATTATTCCAGACCAATCAAGTTCCAAAGTGTTGGATTCCTTCAATAAGCTTCAACTTCACCTGTTCAAGTTCAGCATCAGAATGATAAGTGCCAACATTGTAATCGAGTTGGTCACAAGGAGAATCAATGTTTTGATCTCCATCCTTGCTAGCATTGTGGCAAGCATAACCGTTCTTCAGACAGATGTTCAACATTGAAGAAACCTACAAGATTGAAGATTCACTATGAGTGGATTGATCCTTGGCAATGGTTATCAACAACCAAGCGATTATATAAGTCTTACCGTAGAATTCAATCTCGAGTAAAGACCAATCTTGTATCACATAACATTTTTGTACCTCACATAAGTGGTCCCCTTATGGTGTAGCTTTTGAGCATGGCCCTCACGGGATGAGATAATATGTGGTTTTTTCTGCATGCCCACTTTGTGTTGTACTCAAATGGAACAAGTATGGTAGTCTCTTGAGCCTAGAAGGGGGGAGTACAATGATGTAACTCTCATGCACCTTAAGGGGGGGAGTTCAAAATTCCAGTGAAGATGGTTAATGAAATCACTTGTGGTCTCTCATTTCAGCTGACAAAGGGGGGAATTGATGATGGAATTGGTTGTCAGACAGAAATTTTCGACAACAACAAACATCAAGTATGCCAGATGGGCATGAAATTTGCCAAATGGGCAACTGCGGTCTGTAGATGACAAACTTTGACAGAATTATGGTTCAAAAAGTTTAAGTTGAATCATACATAATTGGGATGTTTGATTTTGATTTTGAGAGCAATGATGTGGACGTTTGGTTCACATAGATGGTCATTCGACCTAGCAAAGGACAAGAGGATCCTTCTACATTGCAGCTTGGCATTTGATTGAGTTGTCAGGCATTTTCAGGGATGTGTCAAACTAGAAGTTGATTCACTTCTCTTGGTTCGCTCTCATCAGATTGGAGTTTACATTAAGTAAACAATTTCCATGCATCCTGGCTCACATGATTACATTGTGAGATTTTCCAGAGATGACTGGCTTTGACAGGATTATGGTTCAATGACTTGCAATTGAATCATACACATTATACATTGGGATGTTGTTTGACACCTAAAAGTGTCACAATTGGTTAGTGGTTATCAAAAAACCATCAGATACATGGTATCATTTGGTTAGTGGTCATTCCAAACCACAGATTCAGAGAGCACTTCAGTGATACACTGATAGTAGAGTGGTGTTACTACATGTTCACCAATTAGCAGAAGACATCAGAGTCTTCTAGCTAAAATACTTGGCAAAATGATCAAATTGTCAAGCAATCAAGGAATGTTCAGATATTGTAGCTGTTCACTTCCATATCTCATCTCTCTTCCAGTTCATTTCAAATGAACATGTTCAGCATCCAGATTGGCGGTTTTTCAGGCAGTTCTTCATTGAGGCTCAACTCAGGAGTTTCAGTATGAAGACTTGGAATTGATACCAGTTTATGCTTTATTGCTGGTATTATCGATTGGACTTGTGATTGAGGGGGGGATTGTTAGCCTATGGCTTACCTTTACCAATCACTAAGTCTAAATTGTCACCTGTATTTGTATTATTCATTTAGGATATTAGTAAAATATTCCCAAGTGATGACTAATGAGTTAGTTAAGATTGCCTAGCCTAGTCATCATGCATGATTTTAGGATCTAGAGCAAATCTCTCTATGAGGTGGCATCACCCATTGTACTATAAATATATAATATTGGAGTGAATAATTTAGTGTTGGCTAGTTAGCCTTTTCCACCATATTGCTATTCTTGTCTATGTTTTATCAATTGTTGTTGTTCTTGTTTATGATTTATCATTTTTTTCTCTCATAAAATTTCAGATTTGAAATCTATTTCTTTTGTTGCAAAAAAATTAAGATAGGGTTTGCATATTTGCATTTCCAAATTTGTTTGCATTTACCATGGTCCCAAGAGTCAAAGACCTTGCATGGATCCATGCTAATGTTCTTGAGGGTGAGATGTATTAGAAGTATTTAAAGAAACACATAGAAGAGGGGGGACATTCATAGGCTGAAACAACACTTTGATGGTATAAGAGTCCAAGTTTCCCCATGTGATGCATTTGCATATGAGATTGGACACATTAGATTGAAACCGCAAAATCAATTTGAGAAATTTGAAGAAGACGAGGCTAGGCAGAAAGAGATAGATGCTGAAAAATAAGGAGGAAGAGGCAACTTGCCATGATGAGGGCATCTAGATCCCAAGCAAATCCTATTGTTAATTTTGGAGGTTCTTCCTCTATCACTTATGTTGATGTTAGGGACCCATTTTGTTATGTTCCTCTCCTTGTCAAGCCCCTTGTTAAGGTGTTGCAGTTGTTGGATGGGGGGGAATTGGCCATGGGTTACATTTATGAGGCTATGGATCAAGCAAAGGAGAAAATAAAGGAAGAATACATAGATAGAGTAGCTAAGTATGAGCCTGTTATCGCACGGTTTGTAGGAAAGGTCTTAAAGAGCTTGAGTCAGGGCTTGAAACCGACGTAACAGGAGCTTCCCCACCCACTGTCACCTCGATAGGGGGCTCTTTCTATTTAGGAGGGCTAGTCCAAGGGAGACGTCCCTATGTAATCTGGTTTTAAGAAGGGATAAGGATGATGGATCAAGACAATGAAGTTTCCCTTTCACAGATTGCTGCCCAAGTAAGACAGTCAAGAAGAATCTTTCCACTGAATGGCACCTGTTTGCGAGACAAGACAAGAAAACTAGAGTATGTGCTTGCAGTGGGTTAGTACTTCAAGATATAAATGACTATCTTTATCATATATATGAGCAAATGATCAATGCTATTATTGACGAAGTCAATGATGGCTTAATAAAGACAAATGACTAATATCACTTCTTCAATAAAGCATAAGAGCATTCAATGTTTAAATTCAATCCTTGTATCAAATATCAATGCAATAAATACTTCAAATTTGGCTCATATATAATGTTGTTGCGTCACCTATATATTGTTGCTACAATAGG
>ML798124.1:18342-30901 GCA_009831015.1 Picea engelmannii
CTTTGTAGTGTGAAAAGAGGCCATTTAGGGCATTATTAGGTCTTTGACCAGCCCACCATTCGGATCCAGCCCGGATTTGGAGGTCAAATCAGCTTGGGAGCTGAACCATAAGTGGTTGGGAGGCCAACCACATTCATAAATGCGTCGTTTAGCAGGTGCGCGACTTTTTGCGCTAACAACTGCGCATCGTGCGCCTATGCGCGCCTTCTACATTCATGTTCCGTGCATATGCGCACACGCCCAATGTCTGCAAAGCGCTCTTCAATTTTTCACTACTTTGTATAGTTTTTTTTCTTTTTTGAATGATGTGAGATTAATTCAGGGCTATGAATGACTTCATTACTGTTTGACGATGTTGAGTTCTTGTAACCATGTGCGGACGAAATTTCAGTGATAACAGATGCCCCCTGATGGATGAGGTTAGGAGCATACGTATAGCCAAAATCCATCAATGTTTCTTCTACTGAGAATGTTGTTATAAGATAGAGCAATAGTGGGATCGTTCAGAGCGATCCGTTGGAGAAAAAAGGAACCGGTAAGACCTGACCTTCTATGAGGTGCGCAAAATAGAAAACTATGTACAAACGAGGCGGGCATGCCCCATGCTCGTGTCATGTAACTTTGAAAAATGATGACTGAAGTGTTGGTGTAGACAACTACAACGCCCTCGGGGCGGTGATGATAAAGGCAGAAGACAATTATGCAAAGGAACATACTTTGAATAATAGGCAATGATCGCGGTAATAAGTATCGGCGATGATGTAGGCATTGATATCCCTACCAAGTTCAGAGGTCTTCGGCAAATGATAGAAATAACTGTAATAGTCGCAAAGTAAGACCCACCATAACATGAGAAAGTGTTGGCGTCGAATGTTACGGGGGACAACGACAGCAGGGAGCAATGGTGTTTCTCCCTGTGCTGTTCGAGATCTCTCATTGGATGGATAATGAGAATCAAGATAATGTCCCTCTTCTGGAAAATTGTGTTGATGTCGACAAAAGGGGAACGCGACTCCCAGAAGAAAATGGATTCGGGAAATCTACTGAGGTGAGGAAGTGGCAGAGGTACATGGACGAAGTCAAGAAGTGGGAAGACTCAAGACTGCCCTTGGTTGGATAATGCATGAGATAAAAAGTGGCCGCAACCGTGGAATGAGGTCGAGTGGCAGGGGGACGACAAGACCGGTGATAAGTTGTGCCAGAGGCAGGACAAGGTGAACAAATTCAGAGGGTAGAGGTAAGTGACCTATGGGGTACTCTGAAGATATGAATGATGCCGACAAGGGTAGATGATAAGTAATGCTCCAACCAAGGGTGACATGGGTTGCATTTGGCCAAAAAAGGAAGGAAGCAAGTCGCAAAAGGTGACGATAAAAAGATAAGGTAATGACTGGAAATAAAGGCGTTTGTACAATAAATAACGAATAATTTGGGGAGAAATGTACAAATACAGAAATGGGTACCCCAGTGTGATATGGGTGGCCCATGGAGGGTAGAATTTTCTTGGAAAACTGATGAAGGGTGGGGGCCCCATTGGTGAGTTTCTGTATGAGGTAGGTGAAATGAAGGTAGGTTCGCAGAGGGGAAAATGGATTGTGGATGAAATGGAGGGTTCATGACACTGCAGAGGTGCAGGTAAAAAAATAGAACTGTAAAGAGATAATCTGGGAGTCCATGTGGGAAAGCTAGCAAAATGAGGAGAAGGAGTATGTGGTTGATTCGCAAGATGATGAAAGACTATCGGGACTCCCATCCCTAAAGGGTAATGAAGAACAACATGAGTGTCAAAAGTGCCAAAAAGGTGCTATGAATGGGACAGCTCATGTGGGTAAGAATGTTGCCGGGTAACAGTACCGAAGATGCAAAATGGAGGTGTGGGTACTGCAGAGCCGGGAATGGGGATCCTAGAGGTAAACAAGAGAGGGTGTGACTGGAAATGAAAGTGCGATACAATGGGAAAGACTACATGCTAGTGTTGAGTATATACCTAAAGGGGTTGTGCCGATGGATGATGAGCAAGTACCTGCACACATGAAAACCAAATACCCAAAGTGAACAATATCTGAAGAGAATCAAAGATATGAGCATGTATTTGATAAATGTGACTATGCGCGTGCGTACCTGACCATGATATGAAAAAAAGGTGCCCCAGGGGCTCAGGATGAAAAGTGACCCAGGGACTGTTGTGATGTAGGTGACAGGATGTTGATCCCGTGGCTGAAGACGGTTTGAAAAATGGACACCTTGGGCTCCCGGAATGGTGAGTGGAAGTCTGGCAAAAGGCCTATATATAGCTGTAGGGCCCACATTGCCACCTCATTTGTACCTGCTGCAATAGTGACTGGACAAGCAGTTTTCAGAGGAGATTTGGAGATTCGGGGAGGATGAGGCATCCGATTGAGGATCTGTGAGTATCAGGTTAGTGGTCTGATCATCCTGCATAGAAATAGGTTTTCAATTTTTGGGCAGGGGCTATACGGGGGGCCGTACATAGACATTTAGGGGATATGGGCCCCACATGCATGGGAAATCTGGTGATAGGAGCGCATACGTGTGTGCCTGTACACCGAATATACGCGCATGGGGGCGCGATAGAGAGAGTTTAAGGTGCGCCCGAAGGGCGCGCCTGTGAGTTGAACAGGTGCGCACCAGTGCGCGACTGTGGGTTGAACAGGCGCGCACCTCGGCGCGCCTGTAAGGTGAACAAGCACGCATAGGGGCGCGCCTGTGATACAAACAGGTGCGCACTGATGCACACCTATGTAGTGAACAGGCGTGCATGAGTGCGCGCTTGTGTAGTGAACAGGCGCGCATGTGTGCGCGCCTGTGGGTAACAAAACCGCGCCTAGGAGGCAAGGTTGTGGTGTAAAAAAAATGAGTCTTTTGATGTTTGGATGGTTGCTTGAGCTGACATAGGGATCTATGTTGTCTGCAGGTGGACGACGGTGACAAGAGCGAGACTGGGCCCAGTTATGAGATGCCATGGCCATTGAGGAGCTCGGTGATCGTGTGACTTTGGCAACCTGTGGGTTGCTAAAGTTCTTTGAGTGCCCGTTGATACGGGCACAGGAGTATCTATTACAGTTCCTAATCCAGATGTGGAGTCTGGAGCTGCACTGCTTCCTCGTGCGAGGAGAGCAGATCCCCTTCACTGCGGTGGAGGATTTATATTTTTTGACTGGGCTCCCCTTTCGGGGAACGCCCTTACCGGCGGAGCCGGTGCTGCCTAGGACTACTTTGCTCGCCGATATTGGCCAGAGATACTATTCAGGTCGGGACTTTATGTCTGGGACTGTGGTGAGTATAGCGGTGATATATTCCCTGGCACATCGCTATATAGCAGCGATGATTGTGCATGTATATGGGTCACTGGCGACCCAACAGATTAGTGGTGGCCAGCTTTTGGTGCTGGAGAGAGTGTTCGCTGGAGAGCGGTTCGCTTGGGGTTTGGCGCTGCATGCGAGGATGGTGGCGCAGTTGGACCACTGTCGGTCCAATGGTGTGGGGGAGTTTGCGTTTGGGTCCATCCTAGTGGCCTGGTTTTTAGAGAGGGTGTCGATGTTGCACCCGAGGATTCTATTGGAGATGTCGGGGGTGTGAGAGCCACGGTTGAGGTGGTGGTCGACAATTTTGCTTCTTCACGGTGGTGGCGAAGGTGGCCACTTCTTTTCGGCAGAGGCGACACAGGTATGGTGGCAGATGCCGCAGGTGATACTTCGGTACCCCTATGCTGGGGTGGACTTTCGAGGTGACCTGGACATGGTGCTACCTCCAGGGGAGGTGTTTGACCATTGAGGTATGTTTAGTATTTGGTGTGCATGTTTTTGTTTATTTTGTTTTTTGAGATAGCAGTCCATATGTATATGATATAGATGTTGATACTATCTGTTGTTTTTTTTCATGTGCAGATGTGGCACCTCGCTGGCGCGAGGTGGAGATACAGAGAGTGCCGGCTCGTCGGGAGCCAGAGAGACTACCACAGAGAGAGAGACGTTGGAGGGAGGATGCCGCGAGACGACCAACTGAGCCAGAGAGGGCAGCGAGGAGGCGCTGGTTTGATGACCCTGGTGTGGGGCCATCACACGCTCCTCCGGTGGCGGTCGGAGTGGATTTTGATGATATACGCCATCGTCTGGAGACGGTTTTGTAGGATGTGCCTAAGGGCATGTGGATGCGTATCCAGGACGAGAGTTTCCTGGAGCAGTGTGTAGGGGTACCGCCACCATGGCGGGCCATAGTGCGATGAGCAGCAGTGCTTGCTGCTATGACGAGTGGATGCCTGCCACCGGGGCGGGAGGCTCCTGTGGGTGGACCACCACCACCTGGGGCAGGTGGTGGTGGGCCGTCACCGCCTAAGGGAGGAGCAGGTGGTGGGGCGATAGAGGCACCATGAGTGGTGCATGATGTATATCTTTTTTGTTGTATATAGACTGGTGAGCCCATTTTTTGTACTGAGGTGCTTCATTGGCCTGCAGATACATGTATTTTTGTATGTAAACATTCGGATGGCCTGATGGGCCTTTATATATACATGAGTATACATATTTTAGATCCTGATTTTGTCTACATGTTAGTTGTTGATGTTTTGAGTACGTCCATTCTATATATATTCTATGACAGGTTTTTGTGATATGTTTATGTATGTGTAGCTTGATGTGATATATGCCAATCTAACACAATATTAGCTAGGGTATCTGTGATTTGATTCAATTGTCTTGGAATATGTGTAAATGTAATGGAATCAAAATGTCGAGATAACAGTCTAACCCGCAGGTATTTGTGAAAGAGGCACGGATCGCGTACGCGGTACACATTGTTGAGCTGGAGAACGACTAGTTGAGAGTCGAGGAAGACGCTAAGGTGACGAATATGATGATGTTGGGCGTCGGTCAGGAGGCCAATGACAACAGTGTATTCGGCTTGGTTGTTGGTTGCTAACCCCAAACATATGCCTCTTGAATGGAGCATTTCATGTGAGGGGGTGTAGAGAGCCTAAGAAGCCGAAGCGAGATTTTGGGTCCAACGGCTGGCGCCGTCGGCGTAACTGATGTGGTAGGATGGTGGAGGAAGCATCTGGCAATAGCACAAAGGATTGTTTAGACGTGAGGGAAGGAGAAAAAAAGATTAAAAATGCTAGAAAAGAGATAACCTAAAGTAGAATGACTTCTTTTAAGCATAAAATTTCTTGAGATACAACCCGTTGATGGGTTCTTTGAGAGAGAGGCCTTCGGGAGAGGCCAGGATATATACGCCTTTGGTGAGGCAATGTTGGATAATGTAAGGGCCATGCCAAAGTGATTCGAATTTGTCGTGGCCGAAGGTATCATGAGCGATATCGTAAGCCAGGACGAGGTCGCCTTCGCGGAATGATCGAAGGTTGACATGGCGATCAAAGGTAGCCTTGGATCATTTTTTAGTTGCCTCATTGTTCTGTAAGGAAGATCGACGATCTTCATCTAGCGACTCCAAGTTCAGCAAGCGCTGCTCCAATGGAGCAGTGTCAGGTAATAGCTCAATTGCGGTGCGTAAGGTGGGAATTTTGCACTTGATGGGAAGAGTTGCCTCGACCCCATGGACTAAATGAAATGGTGTGAAACTAGTAGTGGTTTTCACAACCGTTCGGTAAGCCCATAGCGCAAAAAATAACATATGATGCCAATTGGTTTTTAGTTTATTAACCGTGCGCTGTAACATGGTCTTGAGGACTTTGTTAACTGCCTCGACCTGTCTGATTGACTGAGGGTAATATGGTGAGGCAAACTCGTGAGAGAAGCCTAACTGAGATGAGAGTTTGACGAAGATCTCATTCTCAAAGTGTTTCCCATGGTCGGAAATGAGTTGGAGGGGTACTCCAAAGTAGGATATGATGTGGTTAAAGAAAAAACGTGTTGCAGTGTCAGCGGTATTGTTGAAAGTGGGCATAGCTTCGGCCCATTTGGTGAAGTAGTCAACGGCGACAACGATGTATTTGTGACCATTGCTGGAGGGTGGATTACAAGTCATAAAGTCGATGCCCCTTTTGCAAAAAGGGTCGGCTGTAATGATAGGGTGGAGAAGAGCGGGGGGAGCCCGGGATTTGTTGGCGTAAAGCTGACATTGCTCACATCGTTTCACGGCATGAATGCAATCATGAAACAAAGTAGGCCAAAAGTAATCGGCTCAGATAATCTTTTGAGCAGTGGATATACCTGAAAGATGGCCCCCACATGCGTCGCTCTGGCAGTCGTTTAAGACTCTATCGACCTCGTCAATAGTCAGACACTGACGAAGAATGTTGTCGACGCCCCACCGGTATAGGATGTCTCCGATGAGGAGGTAGCGGGGGGCCTGATGGCGAATACGTCAACGATCATCTCGTGAAAGGTGGTTACCGAAATTTTGAGTTCGGAGGTAGACGAGGAGGTCTCCGTACCAAGGATCATCCGAAGTAATGTAAAAGAAATCTTCGTCTGGAAATTCGGTGTTGACGGGGGTGCTGGTGGTATCTGAGGGAAGGGCCATGACAAGTTCGATGAGAACGAGGACCTTCTTACTCTTAGGTGTTGAGAACTCGAGTTCGTACTCCTAAAGGATAATGATCCATCAAGAGAATTTGCCGTTAACTTTCCGACGGCTGAGCAAGTACTGCATAGGGTTGGAATCTGCGATGACCTTTGTGGTGCGAAGCAGAATGTAATGGCGCAGTTTCTAGACTGCGAGGAAAACTGCAAGAGCAAGTTTCTCTTCATGTTTATACTTCAAGGGTGGTCCTAAGAGGTTCTTACTAACATAATAAATGATGTGTTCACGATTTTCATCTCCGATATGGACGAGGACGCCGAATACTGATACAGCTGATGCTGATATGTAGAGGATGTAGTCGCGATTATAGTCAGGTGCACTAATTAAAGGTGCATTTGAAAGTGCTGCTTTAAGATCGTCAAATGACTGTTGGGCATGGTCATCCCAGTTAAATGGGATGTTGTGACATAGTAAGCGAAGGAATCCATGTGCGCGTATGGAATAATCTGGGACAAAGCGTCTAATAATGTTAGCTTCGCCCTGAAGACTCTGAAGTTGCCGTAAATTCCGGGGAGGTGGAATTTCGATGATAGCTTGGACTTTGAGGGGGTCTATGGTAATGCCGCTTTGGGAAACAATAAAATTGAGGAGGCACCCTGCGGTGACACAGAAAACACACTTGAGGGGATTCAAGAGGATGTTGTACTGACGACACCGTTGAAAAATGATTCGTAAATCATCCAGATGTTGGGTGCGTCTCTTGGATCGAGCTGTGAGTTCGTCCAAGTAGGCGAGGATGATAGTATCTAGATAGTGAAAGATGTATGTCATTGCCCACTGGAAGGTTGCGCCGACATTTTTTAAGCCGAAAGGAATGACACGATATGCAAAAGTACCCCATGGGGTAATGAATGCGGTTTTATACTGGTCAGCTGGGTGGATTTGAATTTGGTTATAGCCAGAGAATCTGTCCATAAAGGAGAGAGCCTCGTGGCCGATGCAGTCGTCGATAATTTGATTGATTAAAGGCGTTGGAAAGTTGTCTTTGGGACATGCATTATTGAGATCGCGAAAGTCTGTGAAAATGCGGATAGTGCCATGTTTTTTGTCAACGAGTACAGGGTTGGAAACACATGAAGTATAAGCGATGGGGTAAATAAACCCGACAACGCGTAATTTGTCAATTTCGGCTTTGATAGCCACGACTTTGGATGGGTGTAGTGGTCGTTGTTTTTGGTGAACTGGTGTGATGTCGGGCTAGGTGTCGATGCGATGTTCGAAAATAGAGGGATCGAGTCCAGGCACTTCCGTGTATGACCAGGCAAAAATATCCCTATATTCCTGGAAGAGGGATTTATATGCGTCGATTTCCTGAGGAGTGCAAGCAGCTCCAATGATGATTTCTTCGATGATTCCATTTTTAATGGAAATGTCGATTTTGATGGTGGGGGAAATGTTGGCCATATTACCTTCTTCAAAAGCATCAGGGGAAGGAATGGGATTGTTGAACCAATCGATAGGCCCTGATGGGATAAAATCCTTGGTTTCGACCATGTAAATGGGATTTTGGTTAGGAGGCATGGAGGCTTCCTATGGAGAGAAGAGTGCGCGTTGATGTAGCGCATCCCAAGGAGAGTCTGGGTGGTTTAGCTCCTCCAGTATTTCCTCGTCGCAGTGGAAACGTCGGGAATAAAAGGGGTCGTGAGGAGTGATCTCGGTGATAGTGTGGTTGCCCCTTGATGAAGAAGCAAAGAGAACAATGCTAGGAAATGGGGAGGGTTCACTCAACATGAACCATATATTGAAGTACCGAGGGGTACCCGTGGTGGTTGGGTGGAGTGTGTCTATAGGGGAATGATCAGGATAATTGGGGGGGTTGCGGGGTAAATCCTCAGAGGCGTCATTGACGAACCATGGAGGCGTTGGGAGTGCCTCGGGCTCGAGAGAAATGACATGAATATCCTCGAGTGGCGAGGTAATGTCAATTACCGCCTCTGCGGGTCGGTGGAGCAGGGCCAATTGACGTTGCCTTTATTCAAGGATCATAGGACACTGGTATGTAAAATGAGATAATGATTTGCAAAGAGAGCAAGGGCATCTCATACGTTCATTGACTGAAGTGGTGACGTAGAAGATGTCAGTGATATTTGTTGACGAGGACTTAGCAGGACTGGGGTTGTTCTGGAAGTTCTGGCGTACAGCCGCTGATGTCTGCCGAAAGCGTGGCAGTGCTGGGCAATGATGGGTGTAATGGCCATACTCTAAACATATAGCACAAGTGTATTTGGTCCTCAACCCTTTACTACTGGAAGGGTGGGTGGTAGTGGTGGGACTAGTAGTAGTAGCGGGTGTTGTGGGAGTTTGATTGAGGGGGATCAAATTCCGTAATTCAGGTAATGATGGACAGTTGTTGGTTTGGTGGCCCTCTTTCTCACATAGTGCGCAAGGTGGTGGGATGCATGGAGGAAGTGGAGTGATGGGCTCTTTCTTCTTTCTCCTGCCCCCAGCTGTAGCCGGAAGGTTAGTGAGTGGGGTGGTGGTGGGGGTAAGGACGGGAATCGTCATGAGGAGGCCTTCCTGTGGGGGAAGGGATGGCTGAGGGACCATCTCTGGTGGGTGAAAATACCAAACTAGGATTGCTAACACCATATTAGGGAGAGTGAGCATTGCGGCTACCTGAAAAGCTTCGATACCTAGTGGAGGGTAAAAGAATGGAATTTGGGTGAGGGGTTGGGGGACTAACTCCCAGACGGGATTATGCCCTTGAGGGGATGTGGATTCGTGGACTGTTGAGGTCGACGAGTGCGTAGGAGGTTCCAGTGGGAGTGGTTCTACGACTGTTGGGACGTCAGGAATGACCGAAGCCTCCTGAGGAGGACGAGCATCCTCTATGTGAGTTCTGTTAGATGAGATGATGCATACTTGATTAGCAGGATGAAGGAGTGGTGGTGCTCCATGGTACGTCCCTAGCAAGGATGGATCTTTAAAAATCCCAGGACCCATCTCGACGAGTGGATATGCGTCATGGTTTGTGTGGATGAGGGGAAGAATGTTATCGAGGTTGGCAGATGGGTTAGGCTCATAATGTGAGACTTGGTCGATGGTCAAAATCTTCCCATTGTGAGGGAACATCATTGTCCGAAAGACGGAAGATGCCACTGCCTTCATAGCGTACATGTAGCTACGACCAAACATGATATTATAATCGAGAGGGACATCGATAACTTCGATGTCAATGAGAATAGTCTTGCCACTGAGTTCAACGGGGATGTTTTGTAAGAGCCCTTCAGGAGAGGATGGTCGTCCGTCATAAGCTCATAATGTGATGGTAGAGGGTATGAGTTCCGGGGAACCAAGTTTCTGCCATACTGTTTTGGACATAATGCATGTAGATGCACCTTCATCGATGATACACCGATGAACTGTGATGTTCCATATTTTCACTGGTATTTGAAAAGCGATCAAGGCGGGAAGATGAGGTTCTCCGCTATTAAGATCAAAGGTGATGAGTTGGGTATCTGCAGGGTCGACTTCCCCCAAGGTGGAAAGTAGTGATTTCCGCTACGTAGGACAAGTCTGGAGGACTTCCAAGACTGACATGGCAGCCGGGGATTATGCTAAGTCATCTACCAAGCTATAGTTATGAGCTGCCCTAGCCTATGGGTTGTGGACATTCCTGCCCAAGGGGATGCGAGGGATGTGTAGTGGTGGTTCGACGGAAGGGCGAGGGATCACCAACGGGGGTCCCGTCTGTGTAGGGTTTGTCTCTGGAGAGATGGGAGTAGACTCAGCGGGTGCATGATATTGACGATTACGCATTTGCAGAAGTATTTCTTCCTCACTGGTGAGGAGAATTGTACGCTTTGCTGGATTGTTGGGGTTGAGGTATTGTACCACCTGAGGTGGGGGATGCTGTGTGTCCTGTTGGGTGTTTATCACACCTTGATGTGGAATAGGATTTTGAAGCATGGCGGGAGGGGGTTGTTGCACGTATTGTTGTGGTGCCGGTTGAGGGGTCGGTTGTGCAAGAGAATGGGGAAGACTACCAGAGTCTTTCAACCATTTGAAATTAGAGATCTGGGGGAAATGGTGAGTGTAATGACCGAAATCACCACAAAAGGGCACAAGGGAAGATGGTTTTAACATTATTTCGCCCTTGGCGTTTGTTATTATTTCCCCCTTGGGGGTTTTGGTTCCATTGATTATGGTTTCCCCCAGTGGGTTGGTGTTGTGGGGGTTGATTCCCGCCTTGACCTGGGTTGTTGTTATTCCTGTTTCGTCCTTTATTCTTGGCATTGTTCAATGGATGAGTTGGGTTGGCTATATTCAACTGTTCAAAACTTTGGTATTGTTGAGCAGCAGAGGGTTGAACAAAATTTACCCCCGCATGAGGATGTGGGGGAGCCATGGGTGGTGGAGGACCAGGAAATGGGAAGTATGGATTTTGTGGTGGTACCGATCCATAAGGTACATAGGAAGGCATAGTGATTTCACTAGTACTATATGCTGATGTTGAGGGAGTACCACTGTTTGTGGGAATAGGTGGATGTATGGGAGGTGTTGGCGGTGGTCCACTGATGGGTGGAGATATAGCAACAGGGTATGGTTGTTGATAAGGCAGTGGGGGGTAATAAGGAGTGCCCCCATATGCTGGTAGGTATTGAGGTGTTCCATACATCGGTGGTGGTTGCGGTTGTGGACCATGGTGTGTGGTGGCACCTATTAGTCCGTCTGCTGAGTGAGACATCCCAGGTTTGTCTTGGCCAAATGGAACAGGTTTTGGAAGATCAGGAAGTACCGTGTATAAGTACCCTGACTGTGCGTAGATGAGGTTATACTGTTGGGCCTTGCTGATGGATTCCTCCTCCGATTGAGGGAAGGTGGAAGCTACATCCTTACCGAGGAGAGAGACAAGTGATCTAAGAAACCAGTCGATACACTGTTGCTTGGTGGTTTCTGCTTTGCACAAACTACGTCACCTACGCCACTCGTGAATGTGGTCAGCGATGTGTGTGGCTGAGGTTTGTTTGAAGTTAGACAGTAGTTCTAGACCATTGTCGTGGCGGATGGGTAATTGGAAGAAGGTCAAGAATGCTTTGGCCAATGACTCAAAGGTTGTGTGGGACCCTGATTTTTCTTCGACATACCATTTAGCCGATGGGCCGGTGAGTGTGCGTTGAAATAATCACAGCCTGATGGAATCATCCATAATGTTGTTGGAGGAGCACCATCGGTGAAAGGTCATGACATGGTTGGCAGGGTCATCGCCTGCCTTTCCTTCAAACTTTGGTATGTCTGAAGGTAGTTTGGTCGGCATTGCAGGCCATGTGGGATCATGCAATATAGGGTCATTGGTGAGTTTAGTGAGATCCGGTATGTTGAGAGAGGCCAAATATGGCATCTGCAGTGGGGGGGGGGAGGATTAGCTCCAGCCATAGTGTGTTGTGAACCTGACCCTTGATGGGGACTAGGTGGATTGGTGCTCCCTCCTTGAGAGGAAGTGGGTCCCCCGCTTCCGTGTAAAGGAGAGTGAGTGAACGGATGACCTTGGGAAGTTGACCCAAGTAATGTAGAACCAAGCAAAGCTGATCCTAAAATAGTATCACTCACAGGAGTGTGTGGAGGAGGTGTCGATGAGCGGGCACGACCAGATACTCCCCCTAAGATAGGAGGGAGGTTGAGCAAGCGTCGTGAACGACGGGGGTTCTGTGGTTCCCCTATGATGTCAGACTTGCTATGTGAATGTGTGCAAAAGTGGTGAGAGTAATATAGGAACAAGAGTCTTTGCGTTGAATGTTTACACAATATATATATCCAAATCAAACTGTAATCATATGTGCATCATACATAACATGAGAAAGAAGCATATATATGGGTAAGTGGGTTTTTTCCACATGGGGGAATCAAAAGAAAGCAAATGCTTGTGTCCTAGAAGACGTAACGTCCTTCCTCTCAAATAGCACTAGACCTTCCAATAGTACTCAACAGTGGGGTCTGAAGTCACCGGAAGAGAAACTAGTGAAGGATGAAATAATTGGTTATAATGAGGGGTAAAGGG
>ML798124.1:37071-65705 GCA_009831015.1 Picea engelmannii
AATGCATTCTCCAATGATTTGGGTTCCCAAAGGAGAACCTCATGTTGAATGTTATCCTTTAAAGTTCCTATGAATACATCAATCAAGTGCTCATCTGGAATATTTGTTACCTTTATATTCAATCTTTGGAAGTTCTCAATGTGTTCGGTAATTGAACCCTTTTTCTTGAGATTTATCAATTGGCTAAAGAAGGTATTGATCCTTGTATACTCATAGTGTGATATCATTTCTTATGTGAAAATTGTCCAAGTGACAAGTGATTTGTGAGAACAAAGCCATCGATACCATACAAATTGATTAGGTTCTAAATATAAATAAGCAATTCGTACCTTTTGTGTATGTGGCACATTATGTAGATCAAATAATTTCCCCATCTGAAGTATCCATGTGATTGGGTCCTTGCCATCAAACTTCCTCATATCGATCTTAGGAACGTGGTTGGTCTTCAACATAAAGTTGGAGTTTATCCATTCTTGATTCACCTTCCTTGTATCCTCATCATGAATTTCATGGGATACATTTTCACTTTCAGGTGTCCTCTCTATTAGGAAATTTTTCAATCCTTCCATGATCTCCCCCTTTAAAGCGTCCATCTTAGTATTTATTGCCTCAAACTTAGCTTCTGTTGAATCCATCATCTCTCGTAGTTCATCTTTTGTTACTGTCTTCTTTTGTAAATCATTTATGTCCCTACACATTTCTTCACCTTCATCAAGAATCCAAGTAAGATTGTCTGGAGGCTTATTTGGTGTAGAAGTTCCCTTTTTTGGTGGTATGTTGGCCAAGTATCACTTTAAACCTTGATTTTGAGGTGGTTCTACTAGACAATCTTCCTTTTATTGTATCTCCAAAATTTCGGCCCTTCTGAGTATGAAATTTTATTTTTTATAGGTCTCTGATATTTCTTCTCTTCAATGCCATAGGTCTGATCAAAATTGGATGTGCCACATGGATTTTATGGTAACTTCCCCACAACTTGTTGATTTTTGGCCTTTCCAGGAGATCTCACTTGTATAGCATTCCCCGCACTAAATAATTGATATAAAATTATGAAACTCGTACCAAAAATACTATGGTCTGTCCACTATCCAATGCAACTAGTCTCACTCAATTTGGATACTATAGGAATAATTTATGATTGTTTTACATGGAACACCTTCTTGAGACTAGTCAGATACCCAATCTTACACGGGGTGTATCTACAAATTTACGATGACTTAGAATCTAGAATTTCTACCAAAGATACCTTACTAATTTATGAGAATATCCTCCGTATTTCAGGTTTTGGAATGTTACAAAAAAAAATTTATAGCGAAAATTCCGCAATGACTCAATTCAGGATGATTCCAGAACCCTATCTTACAAAGGCTGTATCTCCGAAAGTATAAGGCCCCGGGCACTTAATTTTTAACCCAATGTACCTTGATCCATCTACTAAATATCCTCCAAGTCGTTCCTTCTGAATCGTTGTAGAAAAAAAGTTATAGTGAAAATTCCACGGTGTCTCAGATGTAGCAGCGAAACCCCAAGACCTTGAGCTTTGATACCATATGTTAGGAACCAAATATCAATATAGCATAGAAAAAACATCAGAATAATTACTCAACACCTTGAAAAAGAGAGAAATTCAGATAATAATCCTCTTCGAGGGGGAAACCTCCTTTTACCCCACATAAATGTTCAAGTACAAGATGATTCCAAATGAAAATGTCTCCTTGGTATATATAGGAGACCAGGAGGTATAATTACAACTAATGGAATAAATCCGACATAAATAAAATAACATTACTAATGTAATATGCCCCAATTAAGGGGTAATGAGCCAATATTAGGGCTTAACAAACATTCTAGTTGGAAAGCATGGAAAGGGCTACTGTTGTGGCATGAGAACCATATGTCCCTAGAAATATTATTGTGCAAGAAAGCCTTGGTCAAGAAAGATGGATTGCCTGAGGGACTATATAATAGAGAAGGGGATGCTTGAGCCTGGGCTTGGAAGGTGAGTGACCATGAGGAAGAGGAGGCTTTGATAGTTCTTGTAAACTATTGATTGTGATCATGCACATAATGGGTATGTCAAGGAAAACAATGAGCCAAGTTAACAAGACAACCATATGGATACAGATCCATGAACCACAGAGATAAGTATTGTACTGGATTATGAAAAACTTACTCTTAAATTAGGAACAAAAATAAATAATTTATGCACAAAATTGCGAATTGACATGCTCGTTGATTTGAAATATTGTAGGAAAACGTTAAATGTTGAGGATCTAGAAAGTACTAGACTATGAGGGAAAATAATAATGTGATGCTGGAGAAACATAATGACAAGGGCATATAATGAAGATGGTCCAATGGACTTGTTGCAGTTGGAGTTCTGGAAGCCACAACTCTGAAATTTCCTTACCGAGTGAATTGGAGCCCTGGAGAGAAGTGGAACAACTTGAGGGATTGTATGACAGAAAAACGG
The DNA here is from genome assembly GCA_009831015.1 of Picea engelmannii. Lineage (NCBI taxonomy): Eukaryota > Viridiplantae > Streptophyta > Pinopsida > Pinales > Pinaceae > Picea > Picea engelmannii. The sequence continues at coordinate 39,545 of ML798124.1, forward strand.
GTTCATTTCTTTGGGTTTTGCAAGGCTGGGAGGGAAGGAGAGATTTTTGGTTGGAAGTGCTACCAGAAATATAAATTTTGAAGATCATTATACATGTTTTGGGTTGGAATGCCTATGTATACATGCTTAATTTTAGGCCAAAGTGCCTATGTATATAAGAGTTGGTTGGAATGTCTGTGTGGATTAAGGCCAAAGAGCCTGGATTTGTAATGTTAATAACATTGGAATGGTGTTGTGCGCTGAGGACAATGCCAAAATAAGGGGAGGGGAATGTAACATCTCAGTTTAACTCTTATGAACTATAATGTATTATGTAATTGTGACTTAGGTTGGTGAGCCGGTAAAGTTGAAAAAGTGCCAGATTGCCTAGGAAATGTAATACTTCATATACATTAATAAAGTGCATCGTTGGTTGCAAGAAAAACAAGGAAAAAAGATATAGGGGGCTATGGTTCCACGAGAGAGGGGGCTTGAGGGGATAAGTCTTTTTATTATTATTTTATTTTACCCATAATTGATTTTATGGAGAAAATGGGTTACATGAGATTCTTGGGAGGGAGGCTATGTGGATCTTGTCTTCATGTAATTTAAGCATCCCTTGGGGGAGGTTTTGGGTCTCTTCTTCTTCTTCATATTCTTCCTCTTGTTCTTCTTATTCTTCCTTTTTCCTCACTCATTCTGGCTATTTTTGTGTTCTCTTGGGCTAAGCATGGAAATGAATGGATGGAAGAGGAGAGACATTGCTAAATGGTTGTAATATAATTTACTGATCATTCCAGGAGGGAATGGATGCCTGTGTGCATGAGGTTGATGGAAATTCAGATAGAATTGCCCATAGTTGAGAATACTTGGAGTTTCCAGTAGGGATATTTCATGAACAGTAGCACTGGAGCCTTGGAGAGAAGTGGAACAACCTGAGGGAATGCATGGAAGAGAAAAGTGTTCATTTCTTTGGTTTGTGCAAGCTAAGGGGGAAAGAGAGATGGAAATTCAGATTTGTTGTGAGGTTGGGAAACCTGAGAGCTAGTTAGCCAATTGTTGTGTGTTTCATATTTGGCCTAGGACCCATCCTTGTGGATTCATATCCCTGGCTCGGGGGTGACCTTCTGTGGAGAGTAAATGAACAAACAATGTCTATGGTTAGGAGGAACGTCATGGTCTGCATCAAGTTGGTAAATCTTTACTTGCAAGATAAGTGTTCTCTGTGTTTTCTATGTAATGTATATTCCATTGTGTATTTAATTACCTCTGAGATATGTATTTATAATGTGTCTATCTACTAGTTATTTATTGTGCATGGAACATTGTTTATGTCTTTTATGTTGTAGCATGGATCTTGATTAATGCATGTGGTTCTTTCATGCTTGATTATAGAATAAATGTTGTTAGAATTAGAGATCCATTCAGAAGCAAGTTTTTGGAGTAGCGTGGCCAGCCTGTGGGTGGTTGGGTGCGTTACTGGATGTGGCATCACTAGCCTATGGGTGGCTAGGTACATTACATGGAGCTTCGTTGGAAGCCAAGGATGTTGGAGATATTAACATGGACATCAGGAGAAGTGTTAAATAAAAAAACCCGAGACTTGGAGAGATTGATCGAAGTACCCGAGGCTTCAGAGAAGTCTGAAAGGATATGCTTGAGGGATTTGGATTCTTTCCAAAGGGATGATCCATTAGCATTGTGTCGTCCACAACCTATTGATTCATAGTGGGGTGGTCCTCAACATGGAGATAGAGGCCAGAGATCTGCTCCATGGCCACTGTTTCTGCCATACGAATAAAGAGGAAGGTGGAGAGGGGATCCCCCTTCCTAATGCCTCATGAGGGGGAGAAAGGGTGGGAGGGAGAGCCAATGACAAGGATGGAGAAAAAAGTGGATGAGAGGAGGGAGACCACCCATTTGATCCAAGAACAAGAGAAACCAAAGGCTTGCAGGGTATGCCAAATATATTTCCAACTTAGTTTTTCAAAGGTTTTGGATAGGTCCATCTTTAGGAGCATGTCAGGTGACTTGGTGAGATTGAGGGAGTGAACAAGTTCATGTGCCATGATAATTCCATATAGGATTTTCATTCCTTCCACATATCCAATTTGTTCCGGGGATATGAGGGCGGGGAGCAGGGGTTTAAGCCGGTTAGCAATAATCTTGGTTATAATTTTATAGATGACATTGAAAAGGACTATGGGGAGAAAGTTATTAGGATCATCAATGTGATATTCCTTGGGAATAAGGGTGAGGAAGGTATAATTGAGGGAAGGAAAGAAATTGGAGTGAGAACGGGAGTCTTCCACCACTGCCCAGACATACCATTTGATTGTTTACCAACAAGCCTAAAAGAAGTCCGTGGTAAATCTATCAGGATTGGGAGATTTTTTTTTGGCATGTCTAAAACCTCCTATTCTACTTCCTCAAGAGAAGTGGGGTGAATGAGGGCCTTGTTATGCTTAGGGGAGACCAAATTCAGAATGTGTTGAGTGATATTCTAAATGGAATCTCTGCAATCCTATTGCGTCTCAGAAAGGAGATTGTGGAAGTAGGAAGTGAGTTTCCTTTCTATCTCCTTATGGTTAGTGAGGTTGTTGTCATTGGCATATTTTAATTTGGTGATTCGGTTTTGGTGGTGACGTTGGATCATGGATCAGTGGAAAAACTTGGTATTTTTTTCCCCTTCCTTTAACCAACGAACTTGAGAGTTTTTCTTCCAAATGACTTCTTCTTGGGAGTCTCTTTCGTGGAGCTGAGTTTAGAGTTTTTCTTCATCTTGGACGAGTTGATCTATTCTTCAATTTTAAATCAGTGTCTATTGGATGTGTTGTTCCTGAGTTTATGTTTTAAGGCTATAAAACATACCGTCAAGGCATCCGTAAATGATTTAAAGAAAAGATTTGGAATTAAGGAATTAAAGAAAGATCAAAACAGATTCAGTTTCTCAACTGTCTCTGTCTTGCTCCCTGTTTCTCTTGGATGCTAATGTCTCACTCAATAGCAGCCCATGATCGTTCTAACTCATCCCTATTAGTCGTTGTTTGTAAAATAATATTAAATAAACTTAGGGCAATGGAGGTTTGATCCTAAAGGCCCAGTTCTACGTTAGGTTGTCTGCTACTAGGGACAGTCATGGATGATAAAGTTTAAAAGGCTTGTAAAAATATTTTTGATCAATTGGTTACTTCAGAATTCCAGAGATGAGATCAATGAAAACAATTTTAAAATCTAAAGCAGTAATGTAAAACTCATTCAAGGCCGTTTCCTAGTTTCATAACAATTTCGAGAATTATAAACAACAAATAAACAATGCAGAGAAATATAAGGCTTTAATCAGGAAAGAATCTTATATTTCAACTAGACACTGATGAAAGAAAACATAACATTTCTAACAAGGATTAAAAATTAAGGAACAAAAGCCTTACACGTCTTAAAATTGCTAAAGCAATTTCAGAGGAAAAACTGTAAAACATTTAACATCCAAACCAACTTGAAAATATAAATCAATGATGTATATAACTCCAAATTGATTACTTGTTAGAAAAACATTTAAAAGGAAAATTTAACAAAGCATGATAAATAGGGGAAGACACATATTTACAAAGTTGCAGGATCCAAAATCTCGTTTGCGATTTATATGCCGATGAACTTCAAAACTGAAATTACAAAAATGGCTCTCTCCAAAATTTCTGAAGCCCTTTCTCAGCCTTTTGAAATCATATTTATACCTTTTCGTCAAAGTTTCACGTTGGAAACTAACCAACTTCCTAATATTATGGTTACATAAAATAATGTCAACCGTTTACAATTTCTTTTAAAATTATAATAATAAAAACATTTAAAAAAGTTTTAAGTTTGCGTTGACGAACTTTCTTTCTCTGTTTTAACGCACTGAACACATTTTCCCAAAAAATTTACTAAAATCCTGGGAGCCTCGGGTATCTCATTTGCTTCAAATGAGAAAAATCTCCTTTGTAATTTGGGCAACCGACTTTCTATCGTACTTTCTGTGAACTTCATTGTTTTCAATTTTAAACTCGAATTCACCATCCACTTGTTGATCTCTGTGATGTTGATCAACTTGATGTTCTAAATTTCTGCTTTATTTTCCTCGAGCTCTTCTCTAAACCTCAACTGATGTTTGGCTATATTAACTTCGCCTAACAATCCAGAACAACCATCTGTTCTGATATTCACTGAATCTTTTTCAACGAGATCGAAGATTCCTTAGCAATCTTCGTTAACTTCTTTTGTGATTCTTTTATATTTAGCCAATTTTGATTCCCAAAATTTTATCATTATATCCCCTTTTACCTGTTCAGAAATAGATAATTTCTGATTTTTTCCAATTTCTTCTTTTAATAAGGAAGCCACTGCTTTCTGAAAAGTAGTCCTTGCTGCCTTCGCTTCTCTTTCTTTCTGGAACACATTTTCCATGGAATTATTTGATTCCTGAAAATAATTTTGAATTATTTCCAGATTCCATAATACTTTTTGTTGTTCCTCCTCTATTCTTGCATATATTTCCGATGCCTGTGTCCTGAAATGTCCAAGTTCAACTACCTGGTTAGTAATAAAATTAATCTTATCATGCAACTGTTTATTTTCTTCTCCTATCTTTTGAACTTGTTCCTGTGTGACTTGTATTAGATGTTTTGCCTCATCTAAATCTTTATTTAATTTTTGGATTTCTTGCATATCTTTGAGTCTAGTTGTTAGGTTTCCGACAGAATATATATTAGTTGATGCTATAGAACCCATTGTTCCTGCTAACTCTATAGCGAACTCTCCTTCCTTGAGTTTCTTCCCATCTATGATAACTCTATACTTCTTAATCGATCTTTCTCCTACAGGATGAATTTCCTGTTTCAAGACAACTCTTCGCTTTTTGCTAAAAAAGTAATCCGATGGGGGGATTTCATCTCTTGAAATCGGCTCTAGGTCATTGACATATAGAACTCCTTCATGACGGGTTCCGAAAGTAGACTGTAATGGGGTTAATGAGGTGATAGGACTACCAAGCTCTTTTGAAGCAGTTCCACCTATATTTTCTGGAACATCATCAAGAATTATTGGACTTGTTTCCAGTCCTTTTCCTTTCTCTATCCCTATTTCCTTTATCTGAGAACCTTCTGTTTTTTGAGGAGGTATTTCAACATCCTTCAACTTATCTTTATCATTGGCCTTACTCTAAGTATTAGTTTCAAAACCTGGAGGGGTTTCTTCCTGTTCTGGCAATGAGATCGAAATTTCACCCTGTAAAATCTTCGGCAGACAACTTCGCCTATGGCTTTGAAAAGATGAAAACCTAGCCTGTGAGTCAAGTGGCAAGGCTTGTACCCTGTTCTGCACTTCCTCATAAGATTTAACATCATTGAAAATATCATCATAAACTGAAACTTCATGTTCATATGCTTTTATATTACAATGTATGTAATGCCGACTAATTATTTGATAAGGGTCATGTTTTCTGTGCTCAATGTCTACTAACTTCATTTCCTCCAATGCCTCAGCCTCTGCCTTAGAATGGCCTAAGTTTGATAAAGTAAATTTCCCAAAATGAACAGGGAAATATGGCCATGCTTTTTTCTGAAGGGCTTTTAATTCTAACCCAATATCACTCTTGGCTAACTTATGAGCTACTTCTCTGCATACTAATCTGTCTGGTAAGAATTTTGGGAGTGCGTGAGGCGGAATGGAACAACCATAAACCCTAACATAGGAAAAATTTTCCTCAATAAACCAGTCAGCAACTGATTTGAGGCTTTCTATTACTGCATCAGAAATGTGAGGGGGTTCGCATCCAAAAAATATTTTGTGCAGAGGAATAATGACATAATGACAAACATCATAAAAAACATCTTTTGCATTTTCTTCCCAAAGAGATGAGTGGTATTGATGCACAGGCTCTGGGTAAGAAGTACTCCAACTCCAATTCATTAATGGAAAAGGAGTAATAAAACAAATGACATCCATGATGTATGCAGACATATAAAAAGACATTGGTTGTCCCTTGGACTTAGCTGCTTTATAATTTACAACCTCTTGCATTAGGTTATCTGAAAATTTTTTATGCCAGTTAAAACTACGTCCTTCTGAAACTTCTTCTAAGAAGGGTACCCAGTCTGCATGAAAGTGACAGGGATCTTTTCTCCTGAAAAGTCTTCATAACATCATGGCTACGTAAACCATATATTCGTTTAAGGAAGACGAAGCATAAATCCCATGAGCATCGGTCCTAAACTTTGCTTCGGACCTCGCCCATCCTCTAATCATGTCAGGATATGTCTGGCCTGCTTCAACACATTCCTTTCTTTGAAGCTCACCTAAAAATTCAGCATTAAAGGTATGTCTATAATTCGACGAGAGTTTATACATTACTTGAATGTGCTCAGGCCTGAATGAGCCGACGAAAACTCCTTGCTCATTCAGAATGCTTCTTGTTGGGATATCTACCCTATCCAGGGCCCAACCGATCATATCGGTATATGTCACCAACCTCGGACGCGCAACAACCTTATGAAGCTCAGTCTCAGCAATGTCTCGGAGGTGATTTTCCGAATCAGGGTCTGCATATTTAAGCTCATCTTCCAGCAATTCGAAAATTCCAGTCCACGATTTGACGGAGTGTATGGCGTGTGGAGTGGTATCCGAGATAATATCACCTTCCTGTTGGTCTTCGTTTTTCTTCGGAGCTTTTTTGGGTGCCATAGCTCTGCGTTTAACTTGAAAACCTGTCACAGAGATTGGATGAAAAAACTTAGCTTTGAAATGAAAATACAGATGTTCTATCGTTTAATTTGAATATATCTTAAACATAATGAGAATCGTACATCTGTCATGAAATAAAAGCTCGTAATGCAGAAAAGATTTTCGGAGATATGCATTCAATGCCCGTACTTAGGCTTTCTCGTCATTTTCAAATAAAAGAGAAACATACTTAATCGGACCACAATGCATTAATGAACACTTCAAAAAAGGATTAACTTTAAAACTGTTTAGAAAGTGGATTATTAGTGTTAATTTTGAGTTAAATTTGAAAACCTGATTTTTGGGGTTTCGTCAGTCTTGATGTCGAAAAAATATGTCATCGAAGAAACCTAATTGCCGAAATCGCGATGTATTAATTTAAATTAAAATGTTTTTAGTATGTTAATTAATTGAGATTTGATCTTTTCGAGATTTCGTTAATCGGAAAATCGGAAATCAGGATTTCGAGAAATATGATGATAAGAAACACGCTTTTCATAGAACCGCGAATCCCGAAATCGCGATGTAATTATTTAACTCTTAATCATTCTTAGAAGAGATTAGATTAATTCGTATCTTTACTTAAGGATCAAATATATCGCGAAATCGGGTATCGGGGTTTCGTAAATCGAGAATTCGGGAAACACAATGACAATGATATATGATCTTATTGAACCGCGAATCCCGATATCGTGATGTGATTAACTTAATTTTTAAACGCTCTTAAATGAAAATTAAGTAATTTGTGTTTTAATTAAGTCTTAAAGTATCGAGAGATCGGGGATCGGGGTTTCACAATTTGATTTGTATTTAAATTTGTTTACGACAAACCCCGAATCTCGATTTCTTTAACATTTGAGTGAAAAACTCGCAAATTTAAAATTATACTCCTTTTAAATAATTTTTCGAAAAGTGTTGGAAAATTTATATGTTTGTAAACCTTTATCCGTTCTTTATTTCAAAAATAAATAAAAAGGTATCGCGAATTTCAGAAATGATGAAATTTTTCTTTGAGAAAAGACGAAACCTTAAAAATAAAAATCTAGACCTTAGGGACGAAAAATTTAAGCTTTGTTTCAACATAGGCTCCAACTGGGGACCTCGTTTCCCTGCGGGACGAGGAGAACATGTAGACTCAGTGCCTTCATTGGGTAAATGGTGTCAAGGGTTTATCTCTGATAAACCGATCAAGGAGAAGAAAAAGAGATTATATAAAGTCTTTGAAAACCTTTTCAAAAATTCTTATTTACTTGAAACTCAGTTATAATATTCTTCAATATTCTCCTTCCCGTTCCAAAATTGAGTTAGTATTGAGATGATTAGAACAATCTTAGGAAACTTAACAGATTATTGTAAATTTCAGCTTGCATCAATCGAAATAAAATTTATAATATATATATTTCTTTTTCTTTTTTTTTAAATGGGAAGCTCTATTTTGACTTGGGATGAATATCCGGCTTCGAAAAATTGATTACTAGAATAGAGTAATAGATAAGTATGACAACCTTACAGACACCTCAGATATTGCTTCACTGCCAGCAGGCCTGTTCAGTACCCCGGTGAAGTTGTCTGTCCCTTTTTACTGAATTTCCTTTCACCGCTTCGAGTGCTAATTTTATGCTCAAACATTGCTTCAATGCCAGCAGGCCTGTTCAGTACCCCAGTGAAGTTATCTATTTCTTTTATATTTAGACGAGGGAAATCATTTAAATGAATTTCCTTTCATCGTCTGTAGGACTAGATGGGGGAAATCAAATATGAATTTCCTTTCACCATTTGTCTTATAGTTAGCTTGTGCCTATGAAGCAGGGGCAATCAGTGATACTTAATATATCAGGGGTGGTGATCTGTGTAAAAATTTAGAATAGAGGTTTGTCAACTTGTTTTGGTTATTCTAGACCAATTTTTCTCAACCTTCAAAAACCCCTCAGTTTGTAGAGAAAAAGGGAAAAATTAATTTCAGGGGATTTTCGTTTGAGCAAGCTTAAAACCTCAGACAAACTGTTAAGGAACTTAAGATAGTTAAAATCAACTCAAACATAACCAGTTTTAGTCAGAGAGAAAGAACTATGAAAACTGACCTAACTGAATTTAATCATTTGTTGATTTTCAAAGTTCATATAAAATCTCTCCTACTCTGATAAGAAAGTCCGAAAACGTGAAAGATAGTACTGAGGGTATAAAAGGAGATTTTTCAACAATCTGTAAACCAGAACACCTAGGTTATAACTTCAAAAATAACTCTTTGGATTTTATTTTTTTTGGGTATAAACACTTAACTAATTTTATTTATTTACAAAATGTGAATAGGTTTTCTGAAATGAAAAACAAATGGTATATACAATGAAATTTTTTATTTTGTTTATATATATATATATATATATATATATATATATATATATATATATATATTATTACTATTATTTTGAATTAATTATTCCATATAATGCTTTAAAAAATGCCCATTAACAGGGGCGTTCAAGATCTTACCATCCAAATTTTCAAGCAGAAATGAATTTTTGCCTTCAGAAGATGCTACCTTAAATGGTCCATACCAAATATGATCGAATTTACCATTTTTTCCTGAATATTCTTTTCGAGCATCCCACCTCAAAACCAGATCGCCTGGGAGAAAGTTCCTGTCCTTGGCTTTACGATCAAATAATATTTTCATATCATCCTGGTACTTCTGCAACTTTTTGTCCACTACATCCCTGTGCTGTTGAACTTCAATCAGTTGATTTATCCTTCTGGTGAGAGGGTTTGATTCTTCCTTCTCGTCTTGCCATAGTTTCATCACAAGAAGTGTTAGGTTTATGGGCAACACTACATCTGTTCCATATACCATTTGAAAGGGAGAAGTATCGATAGACTTTTTTGTGCCTATCCAATTTTCCCATAGAGCATATTTTAAATGTAAATGCCAAGATTTTTTATTTTCGTTTAAGACTTTCTTGATTATACTGATCAAACTCTTGTTAGAAGATTCTACCAAACCATTTCCTTGCGGGTAGTATGCTGTGGAATGACCCAACACAATATTATATTTCTGGCAAAAGCTGATCATTGCCATGGATTTAAAAGCCTGTGCATTGTCTGTAACTATCTTTCTAGGACAACCAAACCTTGACAATATATTCTCTTCTAAAAAGTCTATAACTACTGAATCAGTGGCCTTCCTTGTTGGGATAGCTTCCACCCATTTGGTGAAATAGTCTATAGCAGTGAGAATCCATCTATGTTGGGCACTTGAATGAGGATTTATCTCACCTATGAAGTCAAGTCCCCATTGCTGAAAAGGAGCTTCTGTCTTGACTGGGACTAATGGCATCGCTGGTAGATTATGTTTCCCTGTAAAAAATTGGCAAGGGCTGCAAGCTCGTACTTTAGCATTTACATCTGGGAAAAGTTTAGGCCAGTAATAACCAGCCCTCAGGATTTTATATGCTGTAGCTCTCCAAGCATGGTGTCCTCCACAGACTCCTTCATGAAATTGACTTATAACTTCCTCTGTTTCTGATTCAACCAGACAGACTAAGAGGAAACCAAGCGGGTCTTTCCAGTATAATCGTTTCTCGGAAATATAGTATTTAACTGCATGCAGCTTCAACGTTCTAGCTTTGGATGGAGACAAGTCGGCTGGACATTTCAAGGTTAATAAGTATGCTACTACGTCCTTGTACCAATTCGACGACGCGAATTTCTCCTCGATCTTGTTTTCGACTATTTGGTCATCAAGTTCATTCACATCTATACATCCTTCTTCCTCCTGAGCACTGTTTATGCCAAGAGCCCTGAAATTGGATTTAGCTAAAAGTTTAGCTAAACCTTGTCCTTTTACCAATTTGGTTGGTTTAACCTCCAAGTCAAACTCTTGAATTTTTGCAAGCCATCTTCCTCTTTTACCATCACTGTCTGCTTGAACCAAGATATCTTTTACAACACTAGTGGGTACATATGTGATCACTTTAGAATGTAACACATATGTTCTGAAAGCTTTCAATGCTTTTACCATAGCATAAGCTTGCTTTTCCATTATATTGTATTTAAGTTCAACATCTCGGAGGCTTTTTCTAAATAAGGCTATAGGCTGCTCGAAACCTTCTTCATTCTTCTAAAGGAGAACAACAACAAGCGTGTGTTCAGAGGCAAATGAAAAAATGAGAAAATCTTTAAGATTATTTGGGCTCGCTAGTACTGGTGCCTCACTTATAACTTTCTTAATGTGGGCAAAGGATGCCTTAGCTTCTGCTGTCCACTTTACTTCGTTGTTTTTTCTGAGCATATCTGTAATCAATTTAACAATTTCAGCGAAGTTAGGAATAAATCTTCTCAAGAAATTTATTTTTCCTAAAAATGATTGAATTTCTTTAACATTCCTAGGAATAGCTATTGTATCTATAGCCTCTACTCTATTAGGATCAATCCTGATTCCATCTCGGGATACTATATGACCCAGCAACTTGCCTTCCTGCATAGAGAAATGAGACTTTTTAGGATTTAAGAATAGACCAAACCTGCGGCATTTTTCAAATGTTTGTTTGAGATGAATCATATGGTCTTCATCTGATTTTGAAAAAATAGTAAGATCATCCAAATAGATGACTACAAACTTGTCCCGTTCGCCGACGAAAGCAATATCCATTGCGCGTTGAAAAGTAGCTCCTGCATTCATTAGTCCAAAAGGCATTTTATCATACATAAATGTGCCCCAAGGAGTGGTAAATGCGGTTTTTTCCTTGTCAAGCTCACTGACAACAATTTGATTATAACCTGAGAATCCGTCAATCATGGACATTTTATTAGCCCCTACTACTTTTTCAAAAACGTGGTCCATTTTAGGTAGAGGATAATTATCTTTAAGAGAAGATTTATTAAGATTCCTGAAATCAACACATAATCTGATTTCCCCATTTTTCTTTCTAACTGGGACTAGATTAGCTACCCAATCAGAATATCTTAGAGGAACAATAATCTTATCGTCTAGAAGTTTTTTAACTTCTCGTTCAATAACAGGTAACAAAATAGGGTTAAATTGTCGGAGTTTTTGTTTGAAAGGTTTGACACTTGGTTTAAGTGGTATTTTATGTTCTATCACAGAAGTGTCATATGTTTTCAAATCTTCGTATGACCATGCAAACACATCTTTATATTTTTTTAACAACTCTGTATATTTGTTTTTGTTTTCTATTGATAAATATTTAGATAACTTAACCATTTTGGGGTTATTTTCAGTTCCTATATTACAATCTTCAACCTCCTCTGGCTGAGGTTGTAGAATAGTTTTAGAAGGAATGTCATCTTTATTAAAGAGTCTTTCCAAAGGGATTAGACCTTTGGGGATTTGGTTGTTCTTGAGAACAAGCATCCGATGGTTAGCAATTTTATCATGAAATTCTTTTGAATCTTCCCCTTCTTGCATGATCCAAATAGGATCATTTTGATTCTCCTGATCGTTATATGTTTCTGCAAATTCATCTAACGATTCAAGAAACTTTCTAAGCTGCTCATCATCTTCAAAAACCTGCCAATGTTGTATATTATTTGGTATCGAAGGATGATGTCTCATTTGTATATGATATTTTAAATTAAAAGCAGTCGGGGGTGTAAAAGTTGATGCAGCTTTGGCTAAAGCATCAGCCTGTTGATTTTCGGATCTAGGGACGAAATGAAAATTCACAGATGTAAAGAAATTCCCAATTAAATCCCAAACACAATTCCTATAAGACCATAATCTAGGATGCTTATATTGATATTTCCGATTCACTTGTTTTATGATTAATTCAGGATCACCAAAGACTTCAAGATTCTTAATTTTCATCCTTCTAGCAGCTTCTAATCCGAGCACTAGAGCTTCATATTCACATACATTATTTGTACAATCTATATACCACTGGAGCCTATATGAAAAAGGAATAACAAATTGATCATTAGGAGCAATAAGAAGTTCCCCAGCCCCAGCTCCAAGATAAGAGGAAGCACCATCAAAATACATTTTCCATACACCAGTATTATATACATTTTTCTCTATTTCTTTTTTTTCAATTTTTTCTTCTGTACATTTATCATCTACATCTACTTCAAAATCATCATCTAGAGATAATATACAATTTCCTAAATCTTGGTCGGCAATATAAACTGGATGATTGTTAGGATTATTTGGGTCACTTACCGTAAATGCCAACCTAGTCTCCCTATAAAGACGAGTGAATTGGCCTCCGAAAACAGGAATTGTAGCATATGTCATATCTAACTAGAGGGATCCTCCAAGCTTAGCACCCCATGATCTAGATAATAGCATTCCATATTTTGGGGGAATATCAGCGACTACTACATCCATAAGGATACTTTTAGCAGGTATTTGAGCCAAACCTACCACTATGTCTTTAATCATACCTATGCATTTTACTTTCCTTGAATCGAAAGAATATAGATCACCATAGGGTCTTGTGATTTCGAGACCAAGTTTTTCCATTATTTCCTTTGGCATAACATTATGGGAAGCAACAAAATCCAACATACAGTTATGTAAAAGATGGTCGAAAAGGTTAGTGTAATATAAAAAGGAGCCATTGTATCTCTAGCACCTTCGACATGTGGACCAAAAACTAGGATAGGCTTGTCATCTTCTAAGTTAATAGTGTCGGCCTGACTTTCATCTTTAGAAAAATTAATCATTTTGGCTATTTGTTTTCGGTATACTGGATTTTTAGCTAATTCGACAAGGGGGATAGGAATTTTGATTTTACTTATTTCGTTTTCCAAGTTAAAGTTTCCTAGAGCCTTGTCATTTTCAATGTTTGGAGCTTCCATACCTTTTTTATCGGTTTTACGTTGAGATATAACCTTATTTTCTTTTATCGGAGCTTGTGTATTTACAGGGGGTGTTCCTACTATTTCTAACTGTACAGGGTGAGTATCAGTTGTATTTCTTTTTGCAGACTGTTTATCTGCAACTTTTGGATTTACCTCATCAGTATCTTTTCTTAACAAACCCTTTTTTGTTGTAACATTTGGGAGATTTTTATTTCTTGGTCTTAGATTATATTTTCCCTGTAACTCAGCAATAATATCATCTACAATATTTTGATATGTACAATCATCAGTGATATTATTGTTAACTTTACCTTCTGATTTACTTTCTTTAATCAAAGACGCTTCATAATCCTGTCTAGATAAGTAAGGGGATTTATTATCATCACCAAGATTACTAATATCTTCGTCTAATTCTTCAAATTCTCCCAAATCTTCTTCTCCAATATAATTTTCACTTTTAAAGGGTGTTTGAATTTTTTGATCTTCATTTTTCATCATTTTATGTGGTCCCTAAGGTTCAGGATTTTTTCGGAAATCTTTTCTGGGAAAATTATCTCTTTTAGATTTTTCTAGTTCCATTTTCGAGATCTTGTTTGAAAGTTCTCGAATGACCCTAGCCATCTCTTCTATTCTATCTCCAGAAGATTTTCCTGATCCTGAAGGTCCACCTTGTTCTTTAAATTTTTTATTTTCTTTATTTCCAGTTTCAGTCTTTGCTTTAAGCTTTCCTGATGCCATCATATTAGATTCGATTTCAACTGCATCATCCTGCATTTTAGAGAGATATAATGATCTCCTTTCTCTCAATAGTAAAGCAAATTCGGGATCAAAAGTGCCAGCAAAAGTCACTTTTGCTGCAGGTTGTGAAGGTTTAACTTCAGCTGGAATTTTATTGTACAATTTATTAAACCTCTGTGTGAATTCTAGAACTGACTCGGAGTTTTTCTTTCTAAGGGCTCCAAATTCGGTTAAATAGTAGAGGTGATCCTTCCTCTCACCCCATTGTCTGATGAATTCACTCTCAAGATCTTCATAGGATCTTAATGATCCAACTGGTAAGGATCAAAACCAAGTCCTCACCTGTCCCTCAAAAGTTTGAACAAGTAATCTAGAATAAACATCTTCATGTTCTATTCTGAGTATATCTGCAAATTGATCGAAAACGTTTATATGTTCTTGTGCAGTCAAATCACCCTCCCCTGTAAATTTCGGGAGGCTCTTCATATAGTTCTCATGGAGATCATGAAGAGGAATAGGAAGAATGAGGGGAGCATATCTAGCAACCACTTTGGCAAAAATCTCGAGAAGTGGTACTTGACCACCTCCAGGAGCACCACCTCCAGCTCCAGCACCTCTTTGTGCCACCATGGTTAGATTTGAGACTGAAGTTTGGACAGTGTGTGGAGAAGATTCTCAGAAAGTTCGAGACGAAACTTTGGGAAATGAGAAAGTATCAAAAGAGGGGGGAAGTGAAAGTGATCTTTCAACAGTTTTCGATGAGTTTGATTGTGTAAAGTTAGGCTGATCTATATGATAAGTAGATAAAAGGATTTGTTTAATTGATTTTCGTGATTTTAATTTTTTTTCCGGATTAGAGATTGGCGAAGTCTGTTTACTATCCGGGTTTTTTCTGGTGTTCTTATGGCTACTAGCCAGTTTATTTAGTGTGGAGTCACCAAGTGAAGAATAATTTAGCCTTAGAAAGTTTTTTGTTCTTGTTCACTATCAACAACAGAAAATTTCAATGTCGTTCTTCCCAGGGAAATGATTCATTTCTTCGTTCCCCGGCAACGACGCCAAAAAGATGTTGTTCTTGAGTTTATGTTTTAAGGCTATAAAACATATCGTCAAGGCATCCGTAAATGATTTAAAGAAAAGATTTGGAATTAAGGAATTAAAGAAAGATTAGAACAGATTCAGTTTCTCAACTGTCTTTGTCATGCTTCCTGTTGCTCTTGGATGCTAATGTCTCGCTCAATAGTAGCCCATGATCATTCTAACTCAGCCCTATTAGTCGTTTTTTGTAAAGTAGTATTAAATAAAATTAGGGCAATGCTGGTTTGATCCTGAAGGCCCAGTTCTACGTTAGGTTGTTTGCTACTGGGGACAGTCATGGATGATAAAGTTTAAAAGGCTTGTAAAAAGATTTTTGATCAATTGGTTACTTTAGACTTCCAGAGATGAGATCAATGAAAACAATTTTAAAATCTAAAACAGTAATGTAAAACACATTCAAGGCCATTTCCTGGTTTCATAACAATTTCGAGAATTATAAACAACAAACAACAATGCAGAGAAATATAAGGCTTTAATTAGGAAAGAATCTTATATTTCAACTAGACACTGATGAAAGAAAAAAGAACATTTCTAACAAGGATTAAAAATTAAGGAACAAAAGCCTTACAGGTCTTAAAATTGCTAAAGCAATTTCAGAGGAAAAATTGTAAAACATTTAACATCCAAACCAACTTGAAAATATAAATCAATGATGTATATAACTTCAAATTGATTACTTGTTAGAAAAACATTTAAAAGGAAAATTTAACAAAGCATGATAAACAGGGGAAGACACATAGTTACAAAGTTGCAGGATCCAAAATCTCGTTTACGATTTATATTCCGATGAACTTCAAAACTGAAATTACAAAAATGGCTCTCTCCAAAATTTCTAAAGCCCTTTCTCAGCCTTTTGAAATCATATTTATACCTTTTCATCAAAGTTTCACATTGGCAACTAACCAACTTCCTAATATTACGGTTACATAAAATAATGTCAACCGTTTACAATTTCTTTTAAAATTCTAATAATAAAAACATTTAAAAAAGTTTTAAGTTTGTGTTGACGAACTTTCTTTCTCTATTTCAACGCACTAAACACATTTTCCCAAAAAATTTACTAAAATCATGGGAGCCTCGGGTATCTCATTTTCTTCAAATGAGAAAAATCTCCTCTGTAATTCGGGCAACCGACTTTCTATTGTACTTTCTGTGAACTTCACTATTTTCAATTTTAAACTCGAATTCACCATCCACTTGTTGATCTCTGTGATGTTGATCAACTTGATGTTCGAAATTTCTGCTTTCTTTTCCTCGAGCTCTTCTCTAAACCTCAACTGATGTTTGGCTATATTGACTTCGCCTAACAATCCAGAACAACCATCTGTTCCGATATTCAATGAATCTTTTTCAACGAGATCGAAGATTCCTTGGCAATCTTCGTTAACTTCTTTTGTGATTCTTTTATATTCAGCCAATTTTGATTCCCAGACTTTTATCATTATATCCTGTTTTACCTGTTCAGAAATAGATAATTTCTGATTTTTTCCAATTTCTTCTTTTAATAAGGAAGTCACTGCTTTCTGAAAAGTAGTCCTTGCTGCCTTCGCTTCTCTTTCTTTCTGGAACACATTTTCCATGGACTTATTTGATTCCTGAAAATAATTCTGAATTATTTCCAGATTCCATAATACTTTTTGTTGTTCCTCCTCTATTCTTGCATATATTTCCGATGCCTGTGTCCTGAAATGTCCAAGTTCAACTACCTGGTTTGTAATAAAATTAATCTTATCATGCAACTGTTTATTTTCTTCTCCTAGCTTTTGAACTTGTTCCTGTGTGACCTGTATTAGATGTTTTGCCTCATCTAAATCTTTATTTAATTTTTGGATTTCTTGCATATCTTTGAGTCTAGCTTGTTCTAGACCCTTTTGTATTCCCCAACCAATATTTCTTTCATTTTCCTTCAGTCTGTCTTGCAACTGGGTTATTTCTTGATCCTTCTGTTCAAGCATAGTTGTTAGGTTTCCGACAGAATATATATTAGCTGATGCTATAGCACCCATTGTTCCTGCTAACTCTGTAGCGAACTCTCCTTCCTTGAGTTTCTTCCCATCCATGATAACTCTATGCCTCTTAATCGATCTTTCTCCTACAGAATGAATTTCTTGTTTCAAGATAGCTCTTCGCTTTTTGCTAAAAAAGTAATGCGATGGGGGGATTTCATCTCTTGAAATCGACTCTAGGTCACTGACATATAGAACTCCTTCATGACGGGTTCCGAAAGTAGACTGTAATGGGGTTAATGGGGTGATAGGACTACCAAGCTCTTTTGAAGCAGTTCCACCTATCTTTTCTGGAACATCATCAAGAATTATTGGACTTGTTTCCAGTCCTTTTCCTTTCTCTGTCTCTGTTTCCTTTATCTGAGAACCTTCTGTTTTTTGAGGAGGTATTTCAGCATCCTTCAACTTATCTTTATCATTGGCTTTACTCTGAGTATTAGTTTCAAACCCTGGAGGGGTTTCTTCCTGTTCTGGAAATGAGATCAAAATTTCACCCTGTAAAATCTTCGGCAGACAACTTCGCCTATGGATTTGAAAAGATGCAAACCCATCCTGTGAGTCAGGTGGCAAGGCTTGTACCCTGTTCTGCACTTCCTCATAAGATTTAACATCTTTGAAAATATCATCATAAACTGAAACTTCATGTTCATATGCTTTTAAATTACAATGTATGTAATGCCGACTAATTATTTGATAAGGGTCATGTTTTCTGTGCTCTATGTCTACTAACTTCACTTCCTCCAATGCCTCGGCCTCCGCCTTAGAATGGCCTAAGTTTGATAAAGTAAATTTTCCGACATGAATAGGGAAAGATGGCCATGCTTTTTTCTGAAGGGCTTTTAATTCTAACCCAATACCACCCTTGGCTAACTGATGAGCTACTTCTCTGCATACTAATCTGTCTGGTAAGAATTTCGGGAGTGCGTGAGGCAGAATGGAACAGCCATAAACCCTAACATAGGAAAAATTTTCCTCAATAAACCAGTCAACAACTGATTTGAGGCTTTCTATTACTGCATCAGAAATGTGAGGGGGTTCGCATCCAAAAAATATTTTGTGCAGAGGAATAATGACATAATGACAAACATCATAAAAAACATCTTTTGCATTTTCTTCCCAAAGAGCTGAGTGGTATTTATGCACAGGCTCTGGGAAAGAAGTACTCCAACTCCAATTCATTAATGGAAAAGGAGTCATAAAACAAATGGCATCCATGATGTACGCAGACATATAAAAAGACACTGGTTGTCCCTTGGACTTAGCTGCTTTATAATTTACAACCTCTTGCGTTAGGTTATCTGACAAAAATTTATGCCAGTTAAAACTACGTCCTTCTGAAACTTCTTCTAAGAAGGGTACCCAGTCTGCATGAAAGTGACAGGGATCTTTTCTCCCGAAAAGTCTGCATAACATCATGGCTACGTAAACCATATATTCGTTTAAGGAAGCCAAAGCATAAATCCCATGAGCATCGGCCCTAAACTTTGCTTCGGACCTCGCCCATCCTCTAATCATGTCAGGATATGTCTGGCCTGCTTCAACACATTCCTTTCTTTGAAACTCAACTAAAAATTCAGCATTAAAGGTATGTCTATAATTCGGCGAGAGTTTATACATTACTTGAATGTGCTCAGGCCTGAATGAGCCGACGACAGCTCCTTGCTCGTTCAGAATGCTTCTTGTTGGGATATCTACCCTATCCAGAGCCCAGCCGATCATATCGGTATATGTCACCAACCTCGGACGCGCAACAACCTTATGAAGCTCAGTCTCAGCAATGTCTCGGAGGTGATTTTTTGAATCAGGGTCTGCATATTTAAGCTCATCTTCCAGCAATTCAGAAATTCCAGTCCATGATTTGACGGAGTGTATGGCGTGTGGAGTGGTATCCGAGATAATATCACCTTCCTGTTGGTCTTTGTTTTTCTTCAGAGCTTTTTTGGGTTCCATAGCTCTGCGTTTAACTTGAAAACCTGTCACAGAGATTGGATGAAAAAACTTAGCTTTGAAATGAAAATACAGATGTTCGATCGTTTAATTTGAATATATCTTAAACATAATGAGAATCGTACATCTGTCATGAAATAAAAGCTCGTAATGCAGAAAAGATTTTCGTAGATATGCATTTAATGCCTGTACTTAGGCTTTCTCATCATTTTCAAATAAAAGAGAAACATACTTAATCGAACCACAATGCATTAATGAACACTTCAAAAAAGGATTAACTTTAAAACTGTTTATAAAGTGGATTATTAGTGTTAATTTTGAGTTAAATTTGAAAACCTAATTTTCGAGGTTTCGTCAGTCTTGATGTCGAAAAAATATGTCATCGAAGAAACCCGATTGCCGAAATCGCAATGTATTCATTTAAATTAAAACGTTTTTAGTATGTTAATTAATTGAGATTTGATCTTTTCGGGATTTCGTTAATCGGAAAATCGGAAATCGGGATTTCGGGAAATATGATGACAAGAAACACGCTTCTCATAGAACCGCGAATCCCGAAATCGTGATGTAATTATTTAACTCTTAATCATTGTTAGAAGAGATTAGATTAATTTGTATCTTTACTTAAGGATCAAATGTATTGCGGAATCGGGTATCGGGGTTTCATAAATCAGGAATTCGGGAAACACAATGACAATGATATATGATCTTATTGAACCGCGAATCCCGATATCGCGATGTGATTAACTTAATTTTTAAATGCTCTTAAATGAAAATTAAGTAATTTGTGTTTTAATTAAGTCTTAAAGTATCGGGAGATCGGGGATCGGGGTTTCGCAATTTGATTTGTATTTAAATTTGTTTACGACAAACCTCGAATCCCGATTTCTTTAACATTTGAGTGAAAAACTGGCAAATTTAAAATTATACTTCTTTTAAATAATTTTTCGAAAAGTGTTGGAAAATTTATATGTTTGTAAACCTTTATCCATTCTTTATTTCAAAAATAAATAAAAAGGTATCGCGAATTTCAGAAATGATGAAATTTTTCTTTGAGAAAAGCCGAAACCTTAAAAATAAAAATCTAGACCTTAGGGATGAAAAATTTAATCTTTGTTTCAACAGGATGTGTTCCATTTTCTTCAGAATTTGTTGTTTGGCCTAAAAGATGTTGTCGAACTCTTCCTTGTTCTAGAGCTTAAGTTGTTGTTTTATGAATTTTACCTTCTGCTAGAATTTGGGCATTACTGAATGAGAGGAGGGGGAATAATTAGTTCACCAGTCAGAGATGCACTCTTGAAAGTTAGGATGCTTTAAACAAAATATTTCAAATCGAAATGGACGGTTATTGGGGCTCCCGTGAATGTCAAGGTTTAGCTGAATCGACCAATGGTGTAAGCCCCCCTGAGGGAGGATGGTGGCTGAAGGGTGGAGATAATAAAGTAGGAGGGACTCAGAGACCAGAAAGTGGTCAAGAGGAGAGGAAATTTGCTGCGATCCATGTCGACGATTTTTCCAATTGAAGGAGCCATTGGGGGTTTCAAGTTCAATTAGGTTGAGGGAGCAGATGGTGTCCAGAAAAACTTTTGAATCTTGCTCGAGCCATATGATGCCTCCCTGTTTCTCCAGGAGGGACGTGATAGAGTTGAAGTATCCCCCAATAATTCAATGGTCGGTAGAGATAAGGGGAGGGAGGAGCTTAAGAGAGGCAAGGAAGAAAAGTTTATCAGGAAGAAGGTTGGGGCCATAGACATTGGTAAGGATTCCCGAGAGAAAAGAACCAATGCACTGAAAGTGAGATGAGAGTGAGTGATTAGTGGAGAAGAAGTCAAAGATGTGGATTTCAGAGGGGTTCCACTAGAGTGATAACAAGAGAGCCTCTCCAAATTCGAGACGTGGGCATTTGGTTTCTTGGATCATGATAACAATACGTTTTTCATAAATGATTCTTTTCTTGAGAAGCTGATGTTTGGTCTTTCCATTTAGGCCTCTTATATTCCAGGAAATAACTTTCATAAGGAAGGTGGGTGGTTGGGTTGGAACTTATCTGTCATAAGGACAATTCAGCTCGAGTTAACCAATAATTCTCCCAAATATTTGATGAGATGCTTATTGGATCTCCTTCCTCTTTTTTTTTCCTCTTTGGTGTTTTTGGAAGTAGAAGAAGGAGAGGGATTGATACCAAGCGAGGGGTTTGGGTTCGTACCTTTTTCCTTCATATCTTTGAGGAAGCGATTTCGGACCAACACATCCTTGAGGAGTTGAACTTGCTTTTCTGGAATGGATTTCAGATCATGTTGTTTGCAGGCAGTGGAAATGGAGTTGAGGTCTAGATCTCCCAAATCCATATCCTCACCATCATCTGAGTCTAATTGTTTAGGAGGTTCCTCTTTCATGAAAATATCACCTGCTGGGTGGTTATTGTGTACTGGATCCAACGTTTTCATGTGATTTTTTTTATCATCCTCTGAGAGTTCTACATTTGGATTGCTTCTTTGAGGTTGGTCTCTGTGTGTCTGGATTTGATTACCTTCATCATCAGGTGGGAGGGTGGCGAAGGAGTTGTTAGTGGAAAAGTTATTCTTGGGTGTAGGGGGATTGGGATTTCGTCTTGATTTTTTCTAAGAGGAGACATGCATGGACCCTTCAACATCATGGGTAGGGGGGGTTGGCTGCAGGGGAGTTGGGGTTCAGAGGGAAGTCTCATAAGATATGGTCGTGGGCGTGACAGCGGTGACAATGAAAGAGAATGAGTTCATAGTAGAGCATTTGGATCCAAACAATGTCATGGTAAACCAGGGTAATTGATTCTAGGAGGGATTTAGTAGGATCAATATAAACACAAATTCATGCATAAGAGGTGTAGCAACTAGTTCTTGCGGATTCTGAATATTTGACGAAGGAACCTATGGTATTGTCGATGCCTTCCAAAATTTACTTATCCCAGAATTCATGTGGCAGAGAATATGGCCTTATCTAGACATGGGCCGCCGTGAAATCCTCCTTCTCAGGGTTGAAATGTTCGGTTTAGGGTATGAAGTGCAGTCCTGCAAGGTTGAAGAAGTACAGGACACCTTCGAAGACTTTGTCACGCTCCTCCAAGTTATAGAATATGGTTGTGAAGAACCCTTTAGATCCTAGTTTGAGGTCGATCTATCCTTTTAGCTTCCATGTTTTTTTGATCCACCAGTTGAGGACCTTCTCCGTTGGCTAAATGCCCATAAAGTTTCCTATGAAGGCATGATCTTTCATATGTTGGATGAAGGGTGCTATGCGGTCAGTTTTCACCTCATAAGTAGGGTTTTCAAAGGATTTTGGCAGTCTTCCATAGGTGACGATGGGATTGATGGCTTGGGTCTGAGGCGGGGGTTACTTATCGATTAAGAAGGAGGGAGCGGGCTATGTTTAATTTCACAGGGAATATCGCCCATCAGTGGGTTTTGATTTCTCTAACGGAGTAGAGGGGTTAGCATGGTGTCCATTGCGTCGAATCGCAATGATTTGACTATAGGAGGGAGCTGAACTCCCCCCTCCAACTAAAGCCATGGAGGAGCAAGGAGACAGAGGGTGCTAGGGTTTTCAGTCCAGGGTTGTTGCAGAGATATTTCACATATATTAAAATGAAAATTTATGAGTACTTAGTCATATTTAATTTAACCTTACCTCAATCTCTTCATTTCTTTTAACTCTCCTTTATCTCCGCTACTATATTTTTATTTCTCCTCACTTATCTACTCTTTCTCTTATATTTGTTGCTTTCATCAATGACCCGCTTTATCCTTAAATTTTTTTACTTGCGTATCCAATCAAATTTATTTTAATTATTTTCTCCCATGATCCAGGTGGATATCGGTGGCCACCCACCTTTTTCAACTCGGTCAAAACAATTTTTTGGCAATTTTGGCAATTTTGGCAATTTACTATTTTTAGCAGTTTTTAACTTCCAGGGCCATTTTGAGGGCCTAAATGAAGGTTTTTCAGGATCGAGCTTCTCAATGATAACCGAAGGCTCTAGTTGATCCCCAAAAATGAATCTCCTCAATGATACCTTTCCAATGGGCTATCGTGCACCTAAAACGGAGATCGTATGCAAACATTACGACCCCAGGAAGTTGATGTACTAACTTACCCAAATGGGGCCCACATGACTTTTAGCGCTTCATCTCCTAGGGTTAGGTTTTTGGATGTATAGGTTTTTTGACATTCCTATTTATTGTAAAAAGGATTTTAGAGCCTCATTGTAATCATATTCTTGTGAATGAGTGCAACCATCACATCTCTTCTGAGAGATAAGCCGCCACCATTCCAACAAGCTTGTTTTCCACTGCATTTTACAGTTTCATCTTATTTCCTTATTGAATAGAAAACCAGTTTTACTATATCTTTGTTATTCTATGTTAAGCATATTTTAATAATCTATATTCATTTCTTTCTGCTCATAAAATCTGGATCAATGGTATCACAATGGTGTGCTCCTTGTCGTCTTAATGCATGTCCCCAACGAGGCAGGGTACAAAGAATTGGGTCTTGAGCTTGTTTCTCTTGAGGAAAAAATATCTTGCACACCCAAGTGACCTCTCATGGTAGGAGAAAATAAATATGATGGGACATGAGATCCTTTCAAAAATTTTCTTGAGGAATCCCTCACGCAATAGAGGAACGCGATGAAGGATAGTTTCGCGCAAATCCTTCAGCAACTACCAACAGGCGACGCATCTTCCTCAAGAGAGGCACCTCCCCCTTCAAGGTACAAATCAACTTCGATATTCTTATATTTGAATTTTGGATAAATGCAGATGCTATAGACAAGTGGTTGAATCTACTAGAAGGGCATTTTTTTGTCCATAACTTTTCAAATAGAGAAAATATTACTTTTGCACTCCTCAAAGCCGTTCCCTGTGTCAAAGATTGGTGGGAAATTTTCTGTGAGAAAAAGGAAAAAGAGGAACACTCATTATTTATAGTCATGGCCACCTAGGAATCCTTCAGGGATGCTATTAAGAAACAATACTACCCTGTCATAAGTTATGATGACTTTTATACCAGACCACATTGCGGCAAGAAAGAAACCAAGCAGTGCTAGAGTTCACAAATATCTTCTTGTTAAGCCCTAATACTGGCTCATTACCCCTTAATTGGGGCATATTATATTAGTAATGTTATTTTATTTATGTCGGCTTTAGGCCATTAGTCGTAATTATAACTCCTAGTCTCCTATATATACCAAGGAGACATTTTCATTTTGAATCATCTTGTACTTGAACATTTAAGTGGGGTAAAAGGAGGTTTCCCCCTCGAAGAGGCTTATTATCTTAAATTATCTCTTTTTCAAGGCGTTGAGTACTTTTCCTGAGGTTTTTATATGCTATATTGATGTTTGGTTCTTAACATATGGTATCAGAGCTCAAGGTCTTGGGGTTTCGCTGCTACATCTGAGACACCGTGGAATTTTCACTATAATTTTTTTTCTACAATGTTTCATAAGGAACGGCTTGGAGGATATTTATTAGACAGATCAAGGTACGTTGGGTTAAAAATTCAGCCTTGAGGCCCTATAATTTTGGATATACAGCCTGTACAAGATAGGGTTCTGGAATCATCCTGAAATGAGTCATTGCGGAATTTTCGCTATAAAACATTTTCTGTAATGTTTCAGAACCTGAAATCCGGAGTCCATTTACAGAATTTATTAAGGTATCTGTGGTAAAACGTTAATCTTCTGGGTCATCTTAAATTTGTATATACACCTTGTGTAAGATAGGGTATCTGACTAGTCCTATTGACTAGTCTCAAGAAGGTGTTCCAGGTAAAACAATCATAACTTCTTTCTAGAGTATCCAAATTGAGTGGGACTAGTTTCATTGGATCGTGGACAGTCTTTAGTATTTTGGGTGCGAGTTTCAGAATTTTATATCAATTATTTTGTGCGGGGCATGCTATACAAGTGAGATCTCCTGGAAAGACCAAACATCAGCAAGTTGTGAGGAAGTTACCGTAAATTCCACTTGGCACATCCAATTTTGATCAGACCTATGTCATTGTAGAGAAGAAATATCAGAGAACTACCTAAAAGAAAGTTTCATACCCAGAAGGGCCAAAAATTAGGAGATAGAATAGAATAAATATTGTCTAGCAGAACCGCCTCAAAATCAAGATTCAAAAGTGATATTTGGCCAACATGCCACCAAAAAAGGGACCTTCTACACGAAATAAGCCTCCAAAAAATCCTAATTGGACTCTTGATGAAGGTGAAGAAATGCGTAGGGACATAAATGAACTACAAAAGTTGATGTATTCAATGGAAGCTAAGTTGGATACTAAGATGGATGGCTTAAAAGGGGAGATCATGGAAGTATTGAGAAATTTCGTAACAAAGAAGACACCCAAAAGTGAAAATGCATCTCATGAAATTCATGATGAAGACACAAGGAAGGTGAATCAAGAATGGAGAAACTCCAACTTTGGTTTGAAGACCAACCATGCTCCTAATATTGATATGAGGAAGTTTGATGGCAAGGACCCAATCACATGGATACTTCAGATGGAGAAATTTTTTGATCTCCATAATGTGCCACATACACAAAAGGTATGAATTGCTTCTTTATATTTAGAACCTAATCAATTTGTTTGGTATCGATGGCTTTGTTCTCACAAATCACTCGTCACTTGGACAATTTTCAGGGAATAAATGATATCACACTATGAGGATACAAGGAGCAATACCTTCCTTAGCCAATTGATAAATCTCAAGCAAAAGGGTTCAGTTACCAAGCACATTGAGAACTTCCAAAGATTGAATATAAAGGTAACCGATATTCCAG
>ML798124.1:69352-88999 GCA_009831015.1 Picea engelmannii
CATCTTGTACTTGAACATTTAAGTGGGGTAAAAGGAGGTTGCCCCATCGAAGAGGCTTATTATCTGAAATTATCTCTTTTTCAAGGCGTTGAGTACTTTTCCTGAGGTTTTTCTATGCTATATTGATGTTTGGTTCTTAACACTTCCATACCTTGCGCACCAAGCTAGGTATAAAATATTCAAAGCGAAATCTGGTGCTCAAGTATCATGGTGCTCTATGTAGATATATCCATAATGAAATGGAATTTCTAGACATCTCATCCTTGGGTGCGGCCTATCGATATGCCGTCAAAATCGAGCAGAAGCTCAAACAAAAGACGCGACAATTTGGGCCTGGGAACCCCTAACAACAAAAGTTAGTAAGGGGTGGCCCCAACCCATAGAACAAAGGAAAGAGAAGATATGGACATTATCAAGACAACCAGTCCAAGTCGCAAGAAAAGAAGGACACTAGAAAGACAAAGAAAGATACCGAGAAGTGGTGCGACTTCCATAAGAGGCTTGGCATAACACTGTTGACTGCCACTCAAAGCAATCACTGGTGGCCGAAGTGAAAGCCTCTGAATCAGGTGCGGGTTCTGAATCTGAGTGAAAACTAGAAATGGGAATATGAATCATTAACGCGTAATCCAGTGCCACTGTTGCTACCACAAAGCTCCATCTTGGTGAACCAAACAAGCTAGAAGAGGGCGAGTGCCTATTCCATTCACAGATGTGGGTAAAAGGCACCCTGCTGCACTTCATCGTTGATAGCAATAGCCAGAAGAACCTCATATCACTAGAGGTCATCAAGTGGTTGGACCTGCCAACAACACCGCACCCACAACCCTACACCATTGGATGGCTTCGCCAAGGAAGCGATCTCTGCATTAGCCAACAATTTCGACTGTCATACGACATCAAGCCCTTCAAAGATGAGGTATTGTGTGATGTTTCTTTTGGTCCAACCTTATTTATGGAAACGTCATGCTGTATATGTGTCTAGGCCTCATAGTGTTATTATTACTTTGAACGGGAAATTGTACAGGATACCCGAGGCAGTCCCTCCTAGTGCTATTTCCTTGATCTCTGGCAAGCAATGCAGGAAGGTCATCTCTTAGACTGATAAATTTTTCTTCTTCGTGATTCACTCTCAGAGTGAGAGAAAGATCACAGCCACATCAAGGGCATCCATGACCAATCTCTCCACACAATAGAAGTAAGTGGATAAGGTCATGGAAGAATACTCATATATATTCTCCTCTCCTACCAGGGTACCTATGCACTACCAGGTCAAGCATCCCATCGATCTGACCTCAGGTGCACTGCTACCCAATGGGCCAGCCTACCACCTCTCTCTATTAGAAAATGAGGAGATCAAGAGGTAGATACAAGAACTTCTCCATAAGGGTCACATACATCCCACCTCATCTCCTTGTGGGAGCCCAATCGTGCTGGTGCAGAAGAAAGATGGGACCTGGTGACTCTACATTGATTACCAGGCCTTGATTAAAATCACAGTCCAAAACTAGTACATGATTCCCCGAATCGATGACCTCCTTGATCAGGTCATGGGGGAGAAATACTTCAGTAAGATTGATCTGAAGTTTGGCTACGAACAAGTCCTAATAGAACAGACAGATGTATGGAAGACTGCCTTCAAGTCAAAAGAAGGTGTTTTTGAATGGTTGGTCATGCCCTTTGGTTTGACAAATGCTCCAACAAATTTTATGAGGATGATGGAAGATATCCTATGACCTTTCACCAATACGTTTGTAGTGGTGAATCTGGATGACATCCTCATTTACAACTAGACTTGGGAGAAACACTTGCACCATATTCAGTAGGTTCTGCACACCTTGCGACATCACAAACTATATGCAAACTTGGGAAAATGATCCTTCAGCATGGACATGGTCCATTACTTGGGCTACATTGTTGATCAACATGGTGTGCATGTGGATCCAACCAAGATCCAGGTCATCTGTCACTGGCCATCCCCAACCACACTCATTGAACTTCATAGATTCTTGGGCCTTGCCAATTTCTATTAGAGGTTCGTATTGGGATTCTCTCATATTGAATGTGCCCTCAGCCAAGTAACCAGGGGTGGCGGTAAGGAAAAATTTGTGTGGGGCCTGTCCCAACAACAAGCCTTCGATGACTTGAATAAGTGTTTTTTCTCATCCCCATTACTTTCATTATTGGACCTGCAACATCCCTTTGAGATCGAGACAGATGCTTTAGACTATGTTCTGGGCGCCGTTCTCACTCAACACGGCCACCCCATGGCATACCATAGTGAGACACTATTAGATGCTATCCATAAGTACCTTACTTATGACAAATAAATGTACTCCATTGTGAAATCCTGCCACCAGTGGAGACATTACATTCTTGGTAAGGAGACAGTCGTCCACACTGATCACAAGCCACTATAGTTCATGTAGACCCAAGGAAAATTGCATAATGACTGCCATCAGAAGTAGTCCACATACTTACAGCAGTTCCACCTCAACATCAAGTATAAAAAAGGAAGCACCAACAGAGTTGTTGATTGCCTCAACCGACCTCCAGTCGTGACACTCACCATAGTGCTAGACTCTTGCGTCCACGAGACCTATAGATGGCCCCACCTCTATGATACTGACCCTGACTTCTCCACCACCTACCAAATGTTGGGCGCCAACTCAATGGTCGCTAATTTCCATCTTCAATATGGGTTGTTGTGCCGTCTAGGCCATCTCTGTGTTCCATCAAGTGAGCACACAAAGATGATTTGGGAAGCTCACTATAGTCGGGTGGTAGGACACTTTGGCATTGGAAAGACAGTGGCAGTGCTATAGAAACATTTCTACTGGTCAAAACTTCGACAAGATGTCGGCAAGTATATCAGTTCCTGTACCGCCTGGGTTATTGCCAAACTGACCACTAAGAAACATGGCATGTACACCCCTCTACCTTCTCCTGACAGGCCGTGGGAATCCATCTCAATGGACTACATGTCGGACCTCACGTCCACCAAGAGGGGAAATGACTTTGTTTTTGTGGTTGCTGATCGCTTTTCCAAGATGACGATTCTAGCTGCCTGGAAGAAGAACATCACAACAGAAGCCACTGCCAAGCTCTTCTTTGAACGAGTATGGGTACATTTTGGGATCCCACAAAACATTATCTCAGACCGTGACAGTTGGTTCCTCAACTGTAGTCACTGCTGGATACCAAGCTCATCAAATCCACTACCTTCCACCCCCAGACAAATGGCCAAACTGAGGTCATCAATCGAATGATCGTACATATCCTAGGCATGTACAATTCAAAAAAACCCCACAAATGGGATGAGAGTCTTCCTTATGTCCAACATAGATACAACGAAGCCCTGCATAGCTCAACTGAACACAACCCCTTTCAGGTGGGGTTGGGATTCCAACCATTGGGCCCCATGGATGTTGCACTACCCCTGGTGACCACCTCGTCCCCTGCTCCACCAGAAGTTGACAAAGCCACCCGATCCATTGATCAGATCCAACACATCCACCAACAGGTTCAGGATATTCTACGTAAGTCTAATTCCAAGTAAAAGTAGTGCCATGATCAACATCGGGTGCCACATAAGTTTCAGATGGGAGACAAATTTTGGTTGCACTTGCAAAAAGAACGCCTTACAGGGCCCCATCGGAATCTTTTCCCACTTCTTTATGGGATGTACACCATCACCAAGGCTATGGGTGACAATTATTTTGAGCTCAACATTCCCCCTTTCCTTGGCCTGTACCCAATCTTCAACGTGGATCTCCTTCGACCATATTTCCCACCATTATTGGACACCTCAGAGATAGCAGAGCAGTTGACACAAACAGGGCTCAAACCAAACTACATACAATAGGAATCCAATGATCAGATTGTGAACACACAAATCAAGGGAACTCGACAACAAATGATCCAGCTTTATTGAGTCGTCAAAGTAGGGCATCTCCTGCACTAAGGCAAGTGGCTCACCCGGGGACAAATTGAACAGAAATTTCCTCATCTGATGGGGGAACTCAATGCAATGGAGACCATTTATTCCTAAGGAGGTAGGATTGATCCAGGTGGATATCAGTGGCCACCCACCTTTTCCAACTCACTCAAAACAATTTTTTGGCAATTTTGGCAATTTACTATTTTTAACAGTTTTTAACTTTCGAGGCCATTTTGAGGGCCTGAATGAAGGTTTTTTGGGATTGAGCTTCCTAATGATAACCGAAGGCTCTGATTGAGCCCTCAAAATGAATCTCCTCGACGATATTTGTGTGCGCTTAAAACAAATATCATATGCAAAAGTTACGACCCCGGGAAGTTGATGTACTAACTTACCCAAACGGGACCCACATGACTTTTGGCGCTTCATCTCCTAGGGTTAGGTTTTTGGATTTCTAAGGTTTTTGAAATTTCTGTTTATTGTAAAAAGGATTTCAGAGCCTCATTGTAATCATCTTCTTGCAAATGAGTGTAACTGTCACCTCTCTTCTCAGATATAAGCTGCCACCATTCCAACAAGCTTGTTTTTCGCTGCAATTTACAGTTTCAACTTATTTCCTTATTGAATAGAAAACCAGTTTTACTGTATCTCTGTTATTTTTTGTTAAGCATCTTTTAATAATATGTATTCAATTTGTTCTTCTCATAAAATACAGATCATCCCATTTAATATTTTCTCCAATATTAAAATCTTATTTTTCTAGGTTTTTTTTTTTGTAAACTAGAGGAATCGACAACGATGAAGGTATCGTACTGGCGTCACACAGGGTTGAATCCCATCAGTTTCCACTATAACCCCTAGAGAGAACCACACCACCCACAAGAATGACCTCCGGTTAAGTCGACACTTGAACCCGTGAACTGCTTAGTAGCACAAACGCCTTAGCAGCACGTCAGCTGGCCACTAGAACAAACCCCTGTGGGCTAAAATTTGAAGGAAATGGGGGTGGGATTTGATCCACTTATGTGTGCACGGGTCACGATACCATTTAATATAGTATCTATGGGTGCAACCACATGTTTGACCACTACCTCAAGGTGCCCCAATGGCTCCAGGTAAGGCCCTCACGAGAATTGAACCTTGCCCAACGGTGAAAAACTCCTTGCTTTCCACCATTGGATCCAACCCCTTTGGACCTTATTTTTCTAGTTAATAAATCTTATATATCCTTATTTTATCCTAAAATATATAACTATCTCACCTAAATCCCCTTCCTCCCCCTTTCTTGATTACTTTAATTTAAATTTTCTCGGTCTCTCTCTTTCTACCATTAACCCCTTTAAAAATTCTCATTTTTAGTATTAACTCTCTTCATTGATCTATTCCTTCACTAATCCTTTCTTCATTTAAACAATTTTTTTCTTTACTTTTTTCCATCATTTTATAATCTTACACTTTGTTCATTACCCTTCACTTTCATGGATTATTTTAATTTAATTTTTATTTTCAAGTCAACCTTCTCACTCCTTCACACACAATTTTAATCCAAAATTCTGTGAGCATACTCAAATAATTTATAATTAACTAAAAAATAATTACTAGTGCACCCATCAATCAAGGAGAATAAAGAGGAATAAAGAATTCAAATTCAAATAGAAGTGTGGGAAAATAAAAGTAGGCTTGGGAGATATCAATAAGGGTTAATAATTAACAGAGTAGTAATTACATGTGCACCCACTCAAATAGGAAAAGAGGCAAGGAGACATCTACAAGTGAAAATAGGAGATGTAGTAGTTGAGTGAAAATAGGAGATGTAGTAGTTGGGTGAGGATTAATCACCATTTTATATTTTTAAATAAGGAATTACTTGTCCACTTGTGCATGTGAGTAACACATGGGTGGGTGATTAAAATGTAATTAGTAAAATAGAAAATTGCATTTATGCATGAGATGGACAAGTGGTCGAGCCACAAAACCTATAAAATCGAGTCTTGGGCTAGTAGACTCATACTTTTGCACTCTAATGTTATATGGTTGTCATAATGCTAAACTTTCTATTAGTGATTGCTGAAGAGTTTGCTCTTCCTCTCAAGCTTAGCAACTTCACTCTCTTCTCATTTTGCTAAATTGGTACCTTTTATACCATTGTGGCTAGAGGGTCCTTTGGGAAGAAAAGTATCCATTGGAATTAATAAGGTGGTCAACCAATAGACTATCTAAAGATCGACAAATTGACACAAGGAAGGAATCAAGATTGTAACTCAAATGTACACATATCAAAAGACAAACTACAGTAATTATTGAGAAATTTATTTCTAAATATAATTTTTAATTATCAAAAGGAATGCAAATGTTTAGTTTGTAGTTTCATATATATATATATATATATAAAATATATATTATTTTTTCTCGAAAAAGAATACAAGAAACTCTCTAGTATTTTTCCAATATATAATATATATATTATATATATATATATATATATTAAGTGGAATAATTCATACACTACCTTTTTTTTTATAATAAAAGAATGCTACTGCGACTTGTAATTTCCTATATAAGACAAGAAGAAATAAATTTAGGCAAGTTGTTTATTACACCGCTTTTAAATTATATTAAACGACTCTTAAATTCCTATATAAGACAAGAAGAAATAAAAATTATATTATATTAAGCCACTTGTAATTTCCTATATAAGACAAGAAGAAATAAAAATTGGGCAAGTTGTTTATTACACCTCTTTTAAATTATATTAAACGACTTGTAAATTTCTATATAAGACAAGAATAAATAAAAATTGGGCAAGTTGTTTATTACAGCTCCTTTTAGTATAGAAAGAATCAACAAATCTTGTACATGAAGCCATAGTAAGAAAGTTGTATATTAACTTGACATGGATCACCTTTAGGTCCATTAAAATTATGATCTTGGATCACCTTCCCTTAATATTTATTTGGTCAATCAAAACTCAAATATGTATCCTGAAATATTTCATATAATTATTTCGTGATTGATTATCATCATTACAAGTCTTAAACTAGATTCCTTAAAAGTTTTGTGATAAATAGATATCACAAACTGACTTCATGTATTGGTATTATATTGTTGAATTACAATATAATAGGTATGAAACAATATATCGAATTGTGTTAATTGTTATGCATTAGTTTGAAACTTTAAATTACACACCGTTTAATAATGTGTGCGTTATATATCTATAAAATGTTTACATTATGTTTTGTTTTTCAAAATACAAAGTTACATTAAGTTTAATTTATTACAATCTTGGATGGGGTGCCACGTAGCCTGTCCCCGATCCAAGTTATAAATATGGTAGGTTGTCGTCTTTTATCTCAGTCTTGAATGAAGGGCAACCATTACTGCCTGCAGAGAAGGGGAGAACAACTCCCTCGCGTGAGGCTTATGGCAATACCAAGGTGTAATGGCAGAGGTGGGATGAGTACAGTGGTCATGTCGGGCCTAGGATTATCTCTCTCGCTCGGATGGGGTTGGCTCTACTTCTCTCTCGTGCTCCACCACCCTGGGCGCTCTGAGAACGAGACCTACAAGCAGTGGATTTTCATCATGGTCACCCAGAGAATTTCAGTCCTCCTGGCCTAGCCATGCCAAGGGAGAGGAGCAAGCCAAGGCGCGGCCCAGCTTAGTATAGTTTAGAAACCCGACAGAGATGAGTCCAACAGCTGGAACACGCCCTGTCCATGGCTCAGAATCAACGCTTGAAGAAGCCAAGAACCACGCCAATGGCTTATGTCAAGGAGGAGATCCCGGAGGAACCCATCCAGGTTCCTATGAAATCTCTCCTCTTCACAGTTCCAGATGATTTGTAGTTCCCCAACCATAACACAACGAGCATAAGTGCCTAGGATGCCATGGGAGGGGCCACCTGTATATTTGAGGAGGAATTCCCTGTGGAATTCCTTTGTTTGGATTCAATTGTGTCAATTCAGGACACCGACAACCAAATTGGGATAGAGGCAGAGGCGGTCAAGGCAGTGGAGGTCATGGGCACTACGCAGGAGGACATGGGTGTCACGGTGGAGGGCCACCCAGTCTTGGTGCCTCCACCGCTCACTATTCTCCCTGAATTTTACCCTGCTCTGCCACCTTTCTTCAACTCGGAGCAACTCGATCTCATCTTCAAGCTAAGGAGCTAGATGGCGGACTAGATACACCAAGATACCCTCATGAGTCAGCGTATCAACATGCTTTATGCTGCATTTTCGAATGCACCGAAAACTCAGTGTTGCTCGACATGTGCAAAGCCTTTCGTGCTCCAGCCCAAGGACGACCCTTTCATCGGAGCTCCAGACGACATACCCCCAAGTGCTAATGTGTAATTTCTGGTTCTTTTCCATGGATACCTCGCACAATCTTTGCCAAACTCTTTGTACTGGGATGATGCAATTCTACAATTTTTTTCTCTTTTTTCAGTTGATAGTCTATCTTAGATGCATAGAACAATTCTGTAAGAACATGAATTCACCACCTTCTCTTGTTTCCATATGGCAGGGCAGATGGAAGATAGTTATTTTGTCTAAAAGTATCACAGTCTGCCACTTGTTCTGGTTTTCGCTAATTTGGCGGAACAGGTGGCAGACTGATGACATGTGGTATTTTTGTACTATAAAAGCACAATAATAAGAAACACCCTTTTTATTTACAAAAAAATAAAAAATTATTACAATAATAATAATAATGTTGTTTTCAAGTTTCCGTGGTGAGGATTTTCAGAGTTGTTTTCCAGATAATCCACAGTTGGTGTCATTTTTGTTGTCATCAATGTTTCGAATCCGAATCAGGATTCATCATCAGGACTAATCGTCGATAAATTATTTAATAATAACCTATTTAATAATTTAGATAAATTATATAAAACAACAAATAATTATCACTTATGTTACTTGACACAATTTACACAATTTTTTTGATGCAATTTTGCTCAATCCAGGTATGTATATTTGAGAGGCCAAAACTAGGAGAAGTCTTATGATTCTCCAAACAACCTATTTCATTATGGAAATCATGAGAGTTTGTTCATATTTAAACAATGTTGATTTTCTTCTTTACACGAGTCAAAATAGAGAGATACTTTTCATCTTCTAGATTAGGGTCGATCACCTCCTTATAATATCTTAATTTTCTTTTATCCTCTAATTCTTTATCACATCAAAATTTCTCCTTAAATTTAGATGTAATAATATTTTTTATATTATCGTTATTTTGCAAAGTGATCTCTTCCTTGATTCCCCAATTATTTAGCCAAGACTTCACATCTTTATGCCAACCTTGCTTGAGTTGCAAGTGATTTTGATTGGAGTTTGAAATAATCTTAGGAAGTCCATTGTATTCCATGTTGTTTTTCTTGTTCTTGTACATTAGGTACCTAGTCATAGCCATGCTCTCAATGCGGGGAAAACTTGATTTTATGAGGCAGATAGGATAGGGTTTACTGCCTTTATTTTTGAGATTACAAGTTATAAAACACTTTTAAATTTGCTCTATCTTTTTTCATGATTCTCTATAATATTGCAACCCCAAAATTCATAACCATATAAAACTTTAATAAATAATTAAATTTTTATATGATATTGTTATTTTTAAAAATCATTTTTCCTCCACCCAAATAAGAACTCAAATCATATGCAATGTGAAAAAATAATAGTTATGATAGAAGTTGTATAAACAAGATGTTAATTTGACAAACTTCCTTGTATAATTACGTAGGAGATAAGACAAACTTCCTTGTATAATTAATTAGGAGATAACATAGTGTGAGACTTACCTTGATGTTATTTGTATTTTTAACTTCAAATAGACACTTGATTGTTTCTTAAAATAAATACATATAATTATCCTTAAGACAATTATATATTAAAAAGCAATAAATACATATAATTATCCTTAAGACAATTATATATTAAAAAACAAATAATGGACATGAATCATGTAAAATTATTTAACGCAGAAAGAATTCAAATACATATTTATTTGAACATGGTTTACCTTTGGTTCTTCTTCTTTCATGCTAAGGTAGTTCATAATCGATTTCCCAAGATCAACACCGTGAGAATCAATATACACAAAAATGATCTAATAAAGTACACACTAAATGGAAACAAATACAAACTAATTTTACGATTAAACAACTAAATTCAATCTTTGATAAAGTGCAGTTTCACAAGGTAATAGTGTCAAGGAATTCCTTGCATGTTATTGTTTCAATAAATAAGGAAACTCTAAGAACAAGTGTCACAATAATAAAAAGTGTCACTATGGGTACATAATATATCAATTAGCAATTATTGGAGTATATCTGCAACATGCAAGCAAGCACACATAATAGGGAACAAAGGAGGTAAGCGTATGGGTATATGAACAAGTGCAAAGAAATTTTTATTAAGCTAGAATCATTTCAAAATTTCTACCAACAATCAAAACTAAAAGTGCCTCATAATTGTCTATTTAGAAAATTCATACCAACTATATGTATATAAGTACATCAATATAAATTAAAAGCGCTTCATAATTGTCTATTTAGAAAATTCATAGCAACTATATAAAAATTCTTATACAAGTACATCAACATAAATCAAGCATATAGAATTAGCATTGCTTTTAGGTTAAGTACGACAAAAGAAGAAAAAAAAAAGATTAAATTTCCTTTGGATTAGGTTGCAAGTTTTGAAGGAGGAAAATGAGGGGAGGAGCCGAAGGAGCAGGATGGCGAATTTTGAATTTACCTTTGGTGGGATAGTCGACTGCTATCAGGTTTGAGGTTTCTGTTCAGGCTTCACAGTTAACAATGGATGCAGATACATCTGTCAGGTTTACATTTCTAGTTTACTTATTGATACTAATCTAGGAGTTAGTCACAGAAGGTATTTTTCAGGTGACTATTCTTCCTTTCTTGTTATTTAGTGGGGTTTCCTTACTTAAGGTATTGAGTGTTTTGGAGCAAGTAGTGGGGTCAATATTTTATCATTATTTCCTGTCAATATCCTCGGTATCAGTCTGACCCTGCCGGCTTTCGATCCTTCTTCTTTGTGGTTATAGCCTCTTATAATTTTGTTTTAGCCTAGATTTAGTTATGGAAGCATGTTTCTGGCAGTAGTTGGAGTGTTATAGCCTAGCCTCTTACCATAACTTAGCTGAGTGCCTTGCCAACCTTTTTGGCGGTAGTTGGAAGAGATGCCAGTAGCTCTTTAGCTTAGTTTTTGTTACTCTATCCTTTCTAGGTAATTGTGATAACCTTGGATTTTTTATTATTTCTCGTCGGTTACCGTATTTAGGATTTAATGAAGCTCACAGTTGGTTTAATTGCCTTAATTAGCCCATGTGACTATTGACTCCTTAGTTTTATTGTCCTCTATGACTTGTTGTAATGTGGTGACACCTTCTTAGTGGAGTACTAGTGGAGTACAGGTGGCCACTGATGGCTCCTATTGAACTAACATCATTGAATATCAAAGTCAGAGAATTGATGGGAGAGGTGGATGAAATATTATGGCAGGAGGCAGGACTCTACTCTGCCATTGATAACCTGTGGAATAAAAAATCATTACACTCTTCTTCTATTCCAAGAGAGTCTGCACCATCTATTCGGCCTTTCGGTAAGAGCCTTCACTGTGAAAAGGCATAACTCTACCATTCTCACAAAGATACTCTACCAAACTTATTAAACCTTGAGATGGAATCTCATAGGTTACCCACCAAAAAACACAAAGGTTTTTTGGATAGTTAGGAAGGCTTCTTCGGTGTTGGGAGGAAGGCCTTTAAGAAACCATTATCTTCTCGCAAATATAGAAGGCAGTGGAATTCGAACAAAGTTATGAGGAGATTGGTTCTTGCCTCAGATATTGGGTTGGAGGAGACGTGTAGGATGACACTTTGCGAGTTGGTGGGAAGATTTAATTATGGGAACCTACAGAAGGAAACCCTTATAGACAGGCTCAATAAGGCATGGAAGCCACTTTTAGGATATGTCTTTGAGATCTACTACCTTACTAAAGGTTGGTTAGGGTTCCTTTGCAGATCTCCTGAAGATGCCTCACTACTTATGAATTTTGTTTGGCTTAATAGCGGTAATAGTTTAATGATCAAAAGATAGCACGTAGCCTTCGATCTCGATACAAAATATTTCTCACAAAGGCATTTCTGTGTTCTTTTTTCCAGGGTTGCCTTGGAATTTTTGGAATGAAGGTGCACTTCAAGCCATTGGAAATTCTCTAGGGGATTTCCTTGTGGTTGATCCAGAGTCACTTACTCCGGGTACAAGGAATATTGGTAAGGTTTTAGTTGGAATGGATATCCACCAGGGTCTCCTGGAGAACTTGGAGATCGAATGGAGGGGGTTCCGCTCAGTCCAGCATTGGACTATTTAGGAGGGCCATTTAAGTGTAGTTTGTGTAGAAGCACTGCTCACTTGCGGTGTGACCGTGGAATTCTTCGTGCACTTCTTTGATCTTGTTGGGGAGGATTTACTAAATATGGTTGAAGAGTCGAGGCAGAAAGGAAAAATTACAGGTGGTATCAATTCAACCTTCATCGCATTAATCCCTCTATCCTTTGGGGATTTTAGGCCGATCTCGTTATGTAATATCTGCTATAAAATAATTTCAAAAATTATAGCAAACATGATCAAGCCTTTCCTTTCTAGTTCGATTTCGGAGGAGCAACTAGGTTTTTTAAAAGGGAGACATATTCAGGATGCTATAAGAACTGTACAGGAGTGCTAACATAGCATAAAACACACAAAATTAAAGTCTTTAGTATTAAAGATGGATTTACAAAAATCTTATGACTGTGTCAGTTGGGATCTATTGAGAATGATACTTATCACAATTGGTATGGGTACTAAGATGACAAGCTGGATCATGAGTTGTGTGGACTCAACAACTTTCTCCATACCAATTAATGGAGAGGCTACATATTTCTTCAGAAGTGGAAGAGGCTTGAGGCAAGGCTGCCCTTTTTCACCCTTACTCTTTATTCTGGTGATGGAAGGCTTAAGTATTTTACTAAAGGAGAGTCAAAGTGAAGGAAAGATGACAGGTATTATTGTCTCTAGATCAATAAAAATCCTCCATATCTTATTTTTCGATGATGTTATCATTATGTCAAAGGCGACTTTGCAGGAATGATGGGAGATAGACAAAATTTTAGAATCCTTTTTCTTAGCCTCCAGCTTAGTGATAAAGATTACCAAATCTACTTTCCATCAAGCAGGGTTATTGGAGTTGGAGACAACTCCCTTCAAGTCTTTGTTCCACTTTAACTTTTCTAATATGTCTTTGGGTTTTAAACATCTAAGTTTTTACATGAAAGTTGGCCCTCAGTGCGTAGTGGATTGGTCATGGTTTATTCAAAAAATGGAAAAAAATATAGATACTTGGTGTTACAGGTGTTTATCGTTGGGAGGCAGGCTCACTTTACTAAAGGCTGTTTTAGAGAGTCAACCAGTATATTGGTTATCTTTAGAAATAATCCCCTGCTCTATTATGAATACTTTGAGGAAAATAATGACAAATTTTCTTTGGAATGGGAACCGAGACACAAAGCACTATCATCTTTCCAAATGGGATTTGATTACTCTACCAAAGTGCCATGGGGGATGGGGTCTTCAAAATATCAAGGATTTTAAACTTGCTTTGGCTATGAAATATCTCTGGAGGGTTTTATTTAGTTCAAGTATTTGGCACTGTGTTATTAAAGATAAGTACCTTCCACACTCAACCATTAAAAATTGGTTCAAATCCCCCACATTTCGACAAAAGTCAACTTCTAGCATCCGGGGCGGGCTCATAAAATCAATACATCTAATCAATCATTGGTTTAGTTGGAACCCTAGTTTGTGTCAACTCATAACAATTGGGTATGGGGAGCAAATCCTTTCTTCAACAAACTTGATTTTGGCCCTTCACTGTAGGAATATATTTTCGACAACGTAGGCTTTGAATTTGATTGATAGATCAATTACCATTGTACCTTGGCTCAACAATATTGAAATAGGCCCTTTTGGCGTTCTTTCTACAGAATGGGATTTATACAGAAAGGATTTAATTGACTTGGGAGATTATCTTTAGGCTCACGAAGATACCTTATTATGGACTGGTGGTGATATGTCCGAGGTCCCTAGTGTAATTTTTTTTTATTTGGCGATACTATCAACTAAAATTTTGAACATTCTTGGTGGATGGAGGAGAACAATTTGGCATTGGGAAATTCAATTAAAAATTAAGTTGTTCATATGGTTAGCTTTGGAGGGAAATATACTCACATGGGATACCCTCCAAACTAGAGGAAGAGAAGGTCCTAGTTTTTGTTATTTATGCAAAAATGATTCAGAAACCATAGACCATTTATGCATTCACTGTACTTTCACTAAGTCGGTTTGGGAAAAGGTAAGACTCTCACAAGTCTATAAAGTATTATGGGCTAGTATCACTTTGATGGATTTCTTTAAGAGTTAGATCAAGGATAATTCTGTCCCTTCGGCGCTGGCTGCTCAGATTTGCTGGTACATTTGGATAGGGAGGAATCGAGCCATCTTTGAGGGATGCACACCTACAGTTCTGGCGGTTTACTATAAAGAATTATCTCATCCTGTTGGAAAAGAAACAAAAAGGAAGGATAAACTACCGAGAAGAATTATGGTTCAAAAGAAAATCAATACCTTAGTTGCATATTTTGACAAGGCAACCCAACAGGAT
Organism: Picea engelmannii; assembly: GCA_009831015.1. Lineage (NCBI taxonomy): Eukaryota > Viridiplantae > Streptophyta > Pinopsida > Pinales > Pinaceae > Picea > Picea engelmannii. The sequence goes on from ML798124.1 coordinate 84,023, forward strand.
GGCTATTGTTGTGGAGCAGGTGGTGTTTTAAAATTTCTAGATTATATTGTCATTAGATGGACATTTAACTGTGGTCAAGGAACTAATAACAAAGCAGAGTTGCTAGGGGCTTGGGAAACTCTTAGGTTGGCTTTACACCTATCAATTAACCACTTACAAATTTTCGGAGATTCCAAAGTTGTGATCGGATGGTTAAAAAAAAAAAAGGCAGTCTTCATTCTTGTGCTATAGAGGGACAGAAAAAAAGGATTAGAGCCATGGCCAACTGTTTTGAATTTATCAGTTATGATCACATTCCCAGAGACTTCAATTATGAAGTTGATTTTCTATCCAAACAAGCACTTGGAGTTCCTGAAGGTGCCATTACATACTTTATGTGGTACAATGACACGACGGGGGAGAAAAAACATATTAAAATTTATTAGCCTCTCTTTTGGTTGTAATATTTTTCTCTTTTTGAACTTTGTCTTGTCAGTTGTTTACCTTGGACTGCTTTTTTGCGGTTATTTTAATTGTCAGTTTAAGATTAAGAGATGGTTTGGGGTACCTCTCTCAGTACATTTATTTTTTTTGGTTATCTTTCTATGAAGGACGATGTAATATTAAAGATCTTGTTTATGATCATGTAGATCTTCATCCAGACACCTTTTGTTGGGACAAAGTTATAAAATAATTATATTTTTTTAATATAATTGAGATAATTTTTCTATTGGAAAAAAAATTATATGACAAAGGAAATAAATAAAGATTTAATCATGCATTTTCCTTTAAAATGATTTTTCAACTTCTTGAAATGATAGAATAATAGTTTCATAATTTTTGACATGTATAAAAAGAAAGATCTATAAAAGGAAATTAAGTTGATGCAAATTGCATATTACATTTACTAAAAATATATAAGAAAGGATAGATAGTATTTTTCAGATATATGTAAAAAAACTAGTGAGAGATTTAAAACTTAACAAAAATCTTAAAAAGAAAAATGCCACCACAAGCTTAAGTGCACAACATAGAAATTGTAGTACACCAAGCTAATTTCTATAAGTTTCCCTTGTAAGAAGGTAGCAACTAAATGAAGATTGAAAGGCCATCTACAGAGTCTATAAAGGATAGGGAGCAAGGAAAATAACTCTACAAGCCTCTTTAAAAGTGAGACAAATCCAGGAAAGATGGACAAGGTAGAGAGCATTTTGAAGATTGAGAATAGGATTTTAGAGGTTGAAAAGGCCAAGAGGGGCCAATTCAATGAAGCAGGTGGTATAGAAATCCATAATAGAGAATAAATAATCCTTTAGTGTCTGAATGAGCTATCATTAAGAATAAAGAGTAATGTTGAAGCATTGGAAAAGATTTCTTGGATCATTGAATTAATAAAGGGATAAATACAAACTAAACCACATCAAAGAAGACTACATTAAGATAAAATAGATTGCTTGGGAGATTTTAATGGTGGTGGATACAAATGTAGAAGTGACGTTCATATCAAAAGATTCAGAGGAGAAAATATTATGTCTTCTATCCCTTTTTCATGCTTGAAGAGGTCATCTAGGTTCCTTTTTGTTTTGTATTTAAAATATTTGAGGTTCTAGCTATTAATGAATCTATAGCTGGCAAGAATAATTGTATCAAACTATAAACATTAACATAGATAATTATACATGTATAAGTCCACAATTTCATTTTATTATTTTAGTAATTTAAAAAAAAACATTGTTACCAATAAAAAGCTACTTTTTGATAGGATTAATCAAACCAAGAAACAATGACATAACAAGGAAGTAAAGAATTGAAGTAACTTCAATCGGTAATTGTATTTATTTTTTTTGTAGTCAAAGAGGATAAGCACCTTCCATTTGAGATATCATTATTGCAAAGTTTACAACACCCTGCAAGCATTTGTAACATCTTTTAAAAAGCTATCTCGTAATTTATCTGGTGTAGCTTTAAAATCAAGGCATAAAATCCATGTGTTATGTAATAACGCATTTGTAACGTCCCCCAACTTATCCGAGGGACATTACAGTGTGGAATACTCATAAAAGAAAAAAATTATGTTAACCAATTTAATTCATTTACAATTAACTTGTTTCTTGTAGCTTTCAACTATGAATAAAAATAGATTTAGCTATTGTCTAGAACCATAAAATATATGCATTTACATCATGCTAATAATCAACATGAAATGCATCTTAATCATTGACACAACAACATATAAATCATTCCTAAATACACAGAGTTCATGTACAAAAAATAACTCATGAAATAACACAACAACAAGATTAAACACTTATCTTTAAATAAGTGTTGTGCAACCAGCTGCTTGGGATGGATGTTCCACCCAACCATAGACCGTCTGTCCAAAATCTCAATGGCCAGTCACCCTCGAGCTTGGGCTATTAATTTACAAAAGAGGGTGGTCTCTCACAGTCCACTCACAACTCATAAAACCAACAACCCACTGATATCTTCCTACAACTATCCTGATTTTCCACCAGCTCTCTTCCTCTTAACCTGCCCAACCCAAGGAATGTACCCCTTCAATGATCTCAGTCTCTCAGGCATCTCACTCATTTACCAGGGTCTCTCTTGCACAAGTAACCATGAATATCTCATTTGGGAACTCAAGGGAACTTGCTGCTAAGAAAACTACCAACAAAACACAACAACCACTTGTTTTTTTAGCGCAACTCACTCAAGAGTTCACTCTTTAGGCCTGAAAACCTGGCTCTTCAGTTTCCAGCTCCAATTACACTCCAATACGCTCCATCTTCCTCTATAATTCACCCTCCATGGTTGCACCAGCTCTAAGCTTTCTTTCTCTCTACTTGCTCCTCATGCACAAAAACTCCATGTGTAAAAATGCTCTCCCCCAACTCATACAAATTCCTCTCTTTGGCTTGCCTTTCTTGACTCACACTCTTCCCTAAGATGATTGTACTCAACCCCATGTTCCCAATAACTTTGGGATGTGACCAGTCACAACCACCCTCTTACATGCATTCACTGATTGGCTTTGGGAACACTCAATCAGAAATGAGAAGGTTCATATACCAATAACGAATTTAGGAAAATGGGTTGGATTAATATACCAACAAAACACAACAACCACTTGTTTTTTAAGCACAACACACTTATAAGTTCACTCTTTAGGCCTAACAACCTGGCTCTTTAGTTTCCAGCTCCAATTTCACTGCAACTTCCTCTATAATTCACCTTCCATGGTTGCACCAGCTCCAAGCTCTCTTTCTTGTTCTCTACTTGCTCCTCATGCACAAAAACTCCATGTGTAAAACTGCTCTTCCCCAACCCATACAAATTCCTCTCTTTGTCTTGCCTTTTTTGACTCACACTCTTCCCCAAGATGATTGTACTTAACCCCCATGTGCCCAATAACTTTGGGATGTGACCACTCACAACCAACCTCTTACATGCATTCAATGATTGGCTTTGGGAACACTCAATCATAAATGAGAAGGTTCATACACCAATATAAAATTTAGGAAAATGGTTTGGATTAATATACCAACAAAACACAACAACCACTTGTTGTTTTAGCGCAACTCACTCAGGAGTTCACTCTTTAGGCCTGGAAACCTGACTCTTCAGTTTCTATCTCCAATTACACTCCAATATGCTCCAAATTCCTCTATAATTCACCCTCCATGGCTGCACCAGCTCCAAACTCTCTTTCTTCCTCTCTACTTGCTCCTCATGCACAAAAACTCCATGTGTAAAACTGCTCTCCTCCAACCCATACAAATTCCTCTCTTTGGCTTGCCTTTCTTGACTCACACTCTTCCCCAAGCTGATCGTAGTCAACCCCCATGTGCCCAATAACTTTGGGGTGTGACAAACTCACAACCACCCTCTTACATGCATTCAATGATTGGATTTGGGAACACTCAATAAAAAATGAGAAGGTTCATACACCAATAACAAATTTAGGAAAATGGGTTGGATTAATATACATGGGTAATTCTCCCTTGGATCCCTCTTGGCCATTATCCTACACACCCCCCCATCTTGTGGATTAATTTAGCCCCCATCTCTTATCCATGTCCCCTTAACAACTGGCATCACATTTTTAATTATTAAAACATAGAAATAAAATTCACATATTACATCGCTTTGGTTGTAGCCACACATTATATCTACGTAAACATTAATTAAAGTGGGGATGTTACACCATTGCAACCATTATACTTAGTTAAATCATACATGTTTGGACTATATAAGTGTTTTGTCCATAAAAACTATAACTACCTTAGTGTAGCCTTTATTTTTATATAAAATTTTAAAACAAGGTCATTGTCCAAATTTACATCAAAGTAACATGTTATTGCAAAGTTTCAAATGTAAACATTAAATGAGAAAAACCTTAATTTCTTCACTTAATAATGTTATTAAAATATTTTACTATATTAATTAGTGAAGTACTTTTGTTAATCCTTCAATATTAGAAACCTAACATCATGATAACAACATTAAAACAATTCTTTAATTTTTTTCTAATTACCAACATTATCCCAAACCCAATAAAAAGGAAAAACAACTGAGATCTACAAGATACCTGTTATCGCACGGTTTGTAGGAAGGGTCTAAAGAGCTTGAGTCAGGGCTAGTAACCGGCGTAACAGGAGCTTCCCCACCCACTGTCACCTCGATGGGGGGCTCTTTCTATTTAGGAGGGCTAGTCCAAGGGAGACGTCCCTAGGCAATCTGGGTTAATGAAAGGCTAAAGGGTAAAGGACCAGGTCAAAGAAATTCCCTTTCACAGATTGCTGCCCAAAAAGATAGCCAAGGAGAAATATCCACTGAAGATGCACCTGTTTGTGAGACAAGACAAATGCAACTAGAATATGTGCTTGCAGTGGGTTAGTACTTCAAGATATAAATGACTATCTTTATCATATATGTAAGCAAATGTATATATGCTATTATTGACGAAGTCAATGATGGCCTATCAAAGTCAAAGAT
>ML798124.1:97592-128915 GCA_009831015.1 Picea engelmannii
TGCTCAAGTCAATCTGCTCTCGTACTCCATGTCTAGGACCATGTGGGCCTCGAGACATGATCTCCTAGTTATCCCTAGATATCGGGGATAACAATACCCAAGTAAGATACGAAGTGAGGGCATAACTATGTATGTCATCTTGCTTCATATATAAACATTGAATGCCCTCTCACTATTGGTACACGTTATATGTTTTACAAATGACATAATTGTTGCGCCACATAATTACAATAATATATGTACTAAAGTCGATAGCTTCATCTTAAATTGTCAAGTTGCACGATGTATATGCAAATTACATAAGTATAATTTGATTCAAAACTATATTCATATTGTGACAAGATATATGAACAACTATGGTAGCTCATCCCAAATCCCTTTCAATGGGCTAAGGTAATGGATTTAACTTCCATCTCTTCTTACAATATGTTAGAAGTCAATAATTTTTATTACTATAAAATCATTTTTTTTTATTATTAGTATATATTAGTAAAATTTTTTTTAAGGAAATCGAATTAGTTGAAAAATTAAAATATTTATTATCTTTCTAATTATTATTATTTTTTTTAATATTTTAAAAATATATAATGTTCATCCTTTCTAAAATAATAGTAAACGCTGTTTTTTTTATTAATTAATATCTTGTTTTGTTTTTTCTAATTTTATAAAATAATGAATATGATTTTAATTATTAATTTTTTTCTAAATTTTTTAAAAATAATAATGTTCATCATCTCTCAAATATAGATAATGTTCTTCATCTCTAAAATAAAAATAAATGGTGTTTTTTCTATTAATTAATATTTATTTTTGTTTTTTCTAATTAAAAAAAATAATATATATATATATATATATATATATATATATATATATATTTATATATATATATTTAATTTTTTCTATGCACTACTATTTGGTTTGGTTTTGTAAGTTGCTTTGTTTCGTCATTATTTTTATTCTGTTTAAACCTTTTATGCTGATTATGGTGGCTAAACAAATAAATGAAAAACCATGTGACAGTTTTTTCCCATCAACTACCATTTGTGTTTTCTTTATTCTATTTAAATCTTTTCCAAAAATCTGGATTAATAAAGAATAATTAAAAAAAAAATTAGATTAAACTTTTTTGGGTCATTTTAGCGTACCTTATGTAGTTTATAAAGTGGAATCATGGCACGACGTTACATAATTGAAAATCTTAAATAGTTTGGAATTTCAAAAACATTTCTATTAAAAATGAAAATTGTATAATTATATGAAGTTAATGACTAGTTTATTAATTTTAAGAAGTTGTAAATATTAATTGTATTTATAAATAAAATGTGTTATGATAAGCATTTTGTACATCAAATTCCAACATTATTATTCATTTTCATGAATAATAAAATCATGAATACATTATTATTAATTAAAACATTTATTATCACATTATGATTAATTGGAAATCCGTGTTTAATATTTTAATATAGAAGGTATTAGGTTAAAATATTTCTTATTAATTAATAAAAATAAATATTTTAAATAGTTTAGGGGAGAGTTTTTCATCTTATACCTTCTTAATATTGTGAAAAGTATATATTATTTTGGGTGTAGTCTAAACATTCTACAAATTTGTCTTTTTTAAATATTACATGTTAATATTGCACCATAATACACAATCACATTTTTTATAACAGAAACGAGTAATATTTGTATTAGAAATATGTTATAGTCGAGCTAGAAAGCATAGTAATGTAAAAAGGATGTTGTCTCTTAACAAAAAATGGCATAACCATCAAGTAATACGTGTCGGGTATAGAAAGTCAAAGTCATCCTTCATAGAGGATTTCAAAAAGTTTATGCTAGTATACACTCTAAAAAAGACACCTAATATTTCTATTTCTTTACATAACATAAAAAATACTAATGAAAAACATGGTTATTGAGCGCCTCATCTTGATTGATATTAGTGGGTTATGATTCCCGATTGCCCAAGTCCATGTATTCAATCAATTGGTGGATTGTTTCCTCTTCCTTGGGGTCATCAGGGATAAAATTCATTGACATTCTAAAGTTTGAGGCAGTAGAGTGGGAACCCTTATTGGGATTACAAACTATGTTCCTTAACATTAATTATTCACCTTCCAAAACCTGAATTTTCCTTTTTTGTTGCACAACGATGTCCATGACCACTACATTTTGGGAAATGCATTGATGCTCATTCTCATGAACCTTTGTTGTCATCGAGAATATGGATGTCTTGTTAGTGTCGATAAAATCCTCGTTCATATGTAAAATTCTATGCATTTCATGGATGTTCTTCTAATCCATATCCAAAATCTCTCACGGATGCCCAAACAAAGAATACACAATATACACCCAAAGGGATGATTCCAAAAGGATGATCCAATCCTTTCCAAATAGTAAGCATGCCAAACACATAATAGGTCAAAATGCCAATCCAAGAGGGAAAATACACGGTAGACATGAAATAACACAACACACACAAGAAAGAAATTGACTCAAAGTGGTCGTTGACGACTAGCTCGAGTGTCCATCCTTGGATTAAGTCAAAATCCATAGTTTTGAATTCAAAACTTCCCCTGAAAATAATCTAACCATATTGAAATGGAAGACAAGCTTGACATCTTCAATCCCATTGCTGAGAACCATGACAAGAAGCTAGATCTAGTAGAGCTCTATTCAAGTGTTGACACAGAGTGCTAGACCAAGATGAAAACCACCACAGAGTCCAGACTGATCCAAAACCAATTTAAAACACTAGAGCATGTCAACAAAGATATCATGGGAAGGATTTCCCAAATATCCAACAAAACGAGAGCCTATTTCCACCAATTATCCTTGTTGAATGTCACACCTACCCCTTGAGCCATAATCCCACCTTCCTCTTACACAAAATCTCCCCAATATTCAAATTGTTGGCAAAACATTGAGGCTTGCATGCATGGGGATGCCATAAGGGTGATGCATGTTGCATCCCACCTCCATCTAGTTATACAATGACATATTTGTTGAGTTGACATGTGTGGAATAATGGGCTTGTAACGTGGCACTATGAATAATTTGAAATTAATTGTGAACCTAGGAGATAACCTGGAAAAAAATTCCCCCATTTTTCCGTAAGATCCCCTCATTTAATCTTGAGGCCCCATTGGTGAGGGTATTCTCTTGTCAATTTAGTGCTCTCTAGACTTGGAAAAAATTAATTTCCTTGAACCAAAGAGTCTCCTTTCTTATTCTAGCAACGAGGTAAGTTAGCTTATGGTCATACACCATTTTCTTGTTGTTCATAAGAATGATCATTATGGGTGAGTCTCCAATAACTATCAAAGACTAAATGTTAGCCACATTTATAGATAAGACCCCCTAGAGGAGAGCACACACCTCTATTTGATTGTTTGTAGTTGTCTGTAGACCCCATTCATAAATTACTTTTTGTTTCCTCCTGGGACCAAAGATGATCTCCGTTGCACCTACCACCCCTAGGTTTCCTTTCGAGAGGCCCTATCCAAGAAGAGATTGTGTTTTTCTTTGCTTAGTCTGCCACTCTTTGAATTATTCCTCTTTCATTATTATCTTCTAGTTATGGTGATGTAACAGTTGAAAGGTTAATGGTTTTGGATTAGAAGCTCCTCCCCTAAGATTGTCTTCTATTCATTCTCTCTTCACAATCAAGAAAGGGCACCAAATTACCTTTTTTGCCATGAATATTGATGGTTTCTATCATAAAACCCCTCGCTTTTGAAACCATTATCCTAGGATTGACCACTTCCTATTGAAATATGTCTTTATTACAATCCAACCAAACTTTCAAGCGAATAAATTGTTGGACAACTGAGAGGGGGGTGAATAAGTTGTTACTGTGCTTAAACAATTATGCCCATTTTAAACTCTTTACAGAACATTCAATGACGATCACAATAATGCATACATGTAAGCAATAGAATATTCAACATCAATCACACACATGAAATATATAGAGACAAATATTTCCTGAGGAAACCCATAAAGGGAAAAACCTCTTCTTCTTGATATGATAAGTAATCTTTATTTTCTGTATATTATCATTCTTATGAGCCCCAACTCCTCTTGAGGCTACAACCTCTATTTTACAAGAAGCAACTTGCTGAGAGCACCAACTCTCTAGTTTCTCTAACACCCACTAGAAGGAAGCACCAACTCCCTGAGTGTTCTAGCACCAACTAGATGGAAGCTACAACTTCCAGTCACATAGGCACCAACCTGTATAACAGAGAACAATAGTTCTCACTTGCACCACCCTGCCACCCTGGTTTTTCTGGCTACAACCAGATGGAAGCTACAACTCCTTGTGTTCAAGCATCCACTTGAAGCTCTGAGGACCACCGTCCTCCCTAACACCTCCCTACCACCTTGAATATAAATCTTTTGCTTTCTTGAATTTATCACAGTGATACCACATTTATCTATGGCGTACTAGTCTCATCACTGTTATGCTATACTACTTTTCTCTGCTTGCATCAATGTCTCTCTGTTCGCATGAATCACTCTCAACCACAACACCCCTCTCTTCTCTATTATGCGTTTTTATATTCTCTATGCACCAACTGCATGCTATGCGCAGTGCCTCTGCATGCTCTTCACAACGTCACTATTCTTCCCTTGGGGTTGTTTATTGCATCTCTTCCTCATTATTGCATAGCTAACTCGCAGTCCCCCTTCACTTCTCTATTCTGCATGTTTTTGTCACGTCGAGTCCTCTGCCTGATCATCATGGCAACTCTTCATCATCCCTAGCAATTAGCTCAATGCGTTCATTATTAGTGGGTGCTATGCTGAGATTCCTTAGCTTCTCTGGCAGTCTTCGTCTTCTCTATTAGTTACATCCAGTTGACTATGACTTCTTTGGCTTCTAAGCCCCTTCCTTCACGTGACCACAGGCGATGACCAAGTGCTTATTCAAAAAGGCACTTCCCGATTTTTGTCTAATGAGCGCTGGCTCCATTTCACGATATGACCTTGGGCTATGAGATTCATGTGACCACGCGATTGCAGGCACATCCATAAGCGGTTTGAGGGAAACCCACTTTTCTCCCCGCAATTCACTACGAGCCTCCACACATCCTTTCTCCAAAATCGTGGTTTAAATTGCGTCCCTCTTATGAAAAATTAAGGCCTGAGCATGTTCTGGCCCCATAATGGAACACGACCGTCGATCTCACGATCTTGACGGTGCTCTTGAACAGAGGGTTCAGATCTATCCTCTCATGTTTGCGGACCAGATCTCTCCTTCCTCCATCAACGACTGACGTTTCTTTCGTGATCCGGGCTCTGGGAGTTTGAACTCTCAAACCCTATTGTTGTTGACTGGATATCTTCCAGAATGGAAGATATGATGACATTTGTCCTCTTCAATCAACGGCTTTGTCTTCTTTCCTTTTTCCATGAGCAATCCTTGGTCTCAATGATCAGATGACACGTTTCCCTCCAAACCAACGGACGAGATCGATTTCACCTTTTGGGTTTTGGGAGTTTCGATTCTCAAACTCCACTTTCTCTTGGAGCATTTCACCCGGAGTCCACGATCCAATGACACATGTCCCTCTCAGATCAACGGTTGAGATATCCTTCGGGTCTCCGAACTTCGAATATTTCAATTGTCAACCTCTACTTGCTCAGAACGCTTTTAGCGTGAGTCCACAGATTCCTGCCATGTGTCCTCCTCGAATCAATGGTCCTTGTTCACTTCAGGACTTTGACACTTCGGCAATCTCAAAACTTTCTCCTTCACGTTTTCCCGGAGAATTTTCCCTGGAGTTCACGATCCGTTGACACGTATCCTGCTACACGATCAGTGATCGAGAATACACCTGAAGTGATCTTCATATCGGATGACTCGTATCCACTTTGGGTCTTCGACATTTGGGACTTTGGGTCTTTGCACAAGTACTAGTGGTAAAAATCACAAAGAAAATCTCTCGGAGTGACGTAATTCTTGCATCACTCGATGACACGTCATGGGCCGAGCAGCTACCACGTGTCACTTGGATTTGTGATTTACACGTACCTGAAATGCTAAATCAACTCTGCCACATGTCCTTGCTGACGTGGTCTGCTGATGTGGTCTACCACATGTCGTTGAGGACGATATTTGTTGACGTAGAGCTCCCTGATCTAATGGTCATTGTCTGATCTCCAGATCCGACGGTCCTTATTCATTTAAGATTTCTGGGCTTTGGGTTTTTCAAATCTAAAACTTTCAGGAGCGTAAACTCCTCCCATCTTTATATCCGAAGTGAATGTTGTTCATTTGATCGGGATATTAGATCGATGGCTTGATATTTCTGCGGTGCAGCTTTGCTAGCCTATCTTGTCCTTCCATTAAAAAATGATCCAATGGCTGACGGAACTTCGCATTCCAAAGATTTCAAATCTCAAACTTTCCTGAGTGTAAACTCCTCGCATCTTTAGATCCGAACTAAACGTTGTTTGTCAATCATGTTCTCAGATCAACGACTCGATATTTATGCGCTTTCCTACGATCTGGACACTGATCCGATGACCACTGTCGTCCTCCTCCTGAGCGTACGCTTCCTCCCGACTTGGAATAATGTCTAAGTGTCAAAGGCCTCAACCTTTGATCCTTCTGTGAGTCCTGATGACTTGGACCTTGTCTGTGCTTCTGGAAACTTCTATCTCTTCTAAGCTTTGTCGTCTCTGCATACTGTTTGCTCCTCCTGAACTTATGCTTTCCCTGTTTGACATCATTGCTACATTCCTCATTGCTTCTTTTCTTGCCTGTAAACATATCATCATCGCTGTTGTTATTTCCATCAATGACAAGCACACTCTGCCTATAAAAATGTCAACAATCTCCCCCTTTGGCATTGATGGAAACCCTGAAGGTTGCGCTATTCTCCAACTATAGAATCCAGACCACTCCTTTTCTCCCCCCTTGACATCAATGTCAAAGAAAAAATGCTCCCCCTGAGCTGTTGCAGTTTTTTTCGGAGGTATCTAATATTCAACCAATACATACTTCCCCTGACAGGATGGATTCTTCATTATTTTATAATGGGTTCACGCCCAACTTCTCGCATAGATAATCGAACTAAGATTTTGTAAGCGGTTTAGTGAAGATATCAACAATCTGATCTTTGGAAGGAATATAATGCAAAGAAACAACAGTGTTGGTCACCTGTTCCCTCAAGAAATGATACTTGATGGGTATATGCTTGGTCTTGGAGTGAAATACAAGATTCTTGGACACACTGATTGCACTAGTATTATCACAATGAATTGGGATCAGTGCAGCATATTTTACCTCCAAGTCTACAAGTGTCTGAATCATCCATAATACTTGGGTACAACAAGTGGCAACTGCAATGTACTCAGCTTCTGTAGTCGATAAGAAAATGGAACCTTGCTTCTTGCTCAACCATGATACAAGGGAATCTCCTAAGAAGAATGCACCTCCACTCGTGCTTTTTCTTTCATCCACGCAGTTAGCCCAATCAACATCTGAATAGACGGATAGTTGAAAATTATGATTCCTAGGATACCATAGGCCGTAGTCCATTGTTCCTTTCAAGTATCTGAATATTATTTTGACAGCTAACAAATGACTCTGTTTAGGTGCATCCTGATACCTTCCTACCATTCCAACAACATGCATTATGTCTGGACGAGATGCTATGATATACAATAGGATGCCTATCATAGACCTATATGAACTCTGATCAACATCATGTGAATCATCATCCTTTCTTAACTTACATCCAGTGACCATAGGTGTGCTCATAGGTTTAGAATCTTCCATTTGAAACCCTTTCAACATTTCTCTTAGATATTTTTCTTGAGAAATAAATATTCCTTCAGACCTCTAAGTAATTTGTAGTCCAAGAAAAAGTTATAGTTCCCCTATCATAGACATTTCAAATTCAGACTGCAAGGCAGAAGCAAACCATTGTACCAATGAAGCATTATTACTACCGAAGATGATGTCATCTACATAGACCAACACAATGAGCAGATCATTACCCTCTGTTTTGATATTAAGATTGCTGTCAATTGTTTCTCTCTTGAACCCCTTGTCTTGTAGATACGTATCCAATTTTTGATACCAGGTACAAGGAGCTTGTTTCAATCCATATAAGGCTTTTTTTAGCTTGTAGACAAAGTCAGGGTTATCTGACAGTTGGAAACCTTCTGGTTTTTCCATATAGAATATTCTTTTATATCTCCATTTAGAAAAGCTGACTTGACATCCAATTGATAGACTTTAAACTTCTTATGACAAGCATAAGCAAGAAACATTCTAATAGCTTCTAATCTTTCTACAGGAGCAAATGTTTCATCAAAGTCCAGTCCTTCTATTTGAGCATATCCTTTGCAGACCAATCTAGCCTTATTTCTTACAATATTTCCTTGCTCATTCATCTTATTTTTGTAGACCCATTTGGATCCTATTACATTTTTGTTTGCTGGCCTAGGAACGAGTTCCCAAGTGTCATTCTTTTCAATCTGGTCCAGTTCCTCATTCATTGATTTTAACCAGTTTACATCTTCACTGGATTCATTGAAGTTCTTGGGTTCCACCATGGATATGAAGGCTATATGTGATCGCTCAGTGTTTTTGATTATCCTTCTCCTGGTTTGTACAACTTTGTCTTTCTCACCAATTATTTGACTTGCAGGATGATTCTTTTGAGTAATTCAGGAGGAATAATTTGACGTTGTCTGCTAATTTGAGTTTGCCTGAGTATTTGCATCTTCATCTGACTTAGAGTCTTCTTGTTCTGATTCTTGGACCTGTTCAAATTCATCTTCACCTATATCCTCTATTGTTGATTCAGTATTGTTCACCTCTCTTACTGGGACTCCTTCATCAACTTCTATGTCAATACAATCAACCAATTTATGCAGCCTCTTATTATAGCATCTGTATCCTTTACTATTTGTAGCATACCCTAAGAAGATGCCTTCATCAGCCCTGTCATCATACTTGCCAAGATTCTCATTATTATTCTTTATGTAGCACTTACTCCTAAATACTTTGAAATGTTTGATTGTAGTAGGTCTTCCATGCCACAGTTCATAAGGTATCTTGTCACTATGTGGTATGAGGTGAGATTTATTAAGAATATGGATTGTTGTGTGTATTTATTCTACCCAGTAGGTTTGACCAATGTTCTTCTCATTCATCATTGACCTAACCATTTGTTGAACTGTTCTATTTTTCCTCTCAACTAATCCATTTTACTGTGGGGTTACTGGGATTGTGTATTCTCTTTTGATCCAATGTTTATCACAGAACTCCTTGAAATCACTTGACATAAATTCTCCTCCTCTGTCCGATCTCACAACCTTTAATATGTTTCCTGTTTGATTCTCAGTTAAATCCTTAAATATTCTAAATTTCTCAAATGCTTCAGATTTTTCTTTGAGGAAAGCAACCCAAGTGAGTCTGGAGTAATCATCAATGATCAACATGAAGTATTTTTCCTTCCCTATGCCTTCCTGTATTGATGGTCCACATAGATCCATATGAACTAATTGGAGTGGTTTCTCTGTTGAAGTAGAGTTCTTGGATTTAAACTGTGTCCTGGTTAGCTTTCCTACTTGATAGGGTTTACACACAAAATCTTGTGGCTTTGATATTCTTGGAATACATTTTACTGCATCAAGATTTTTGAGCTTGATTAAGTGGTCAAATTTTAGATGTCCAAGTCTCCTATGCCATAACCATCTCTCATCATGTTTTCTTAGATGGCACTCTTCTCTACCTTCTTTCAACACATATACATTATTATCTGTCCTTATGCCTTTAGCCAACACTTTTCCTAAATTTACAGACTTTATCTTACAATCTTTGGAAGTGAAAACCACTTCACATCCTCTGTCACACATTTGACTTACACTGAGAAAATTATGTTTAAGCTCATCTACAAGCAAGACATCCTGGGCTTTTCCTTTGCCATTACTTAAAATCACCATCCCTTTACCCTTGATTTTACCTGGTTCATCATTTCCAAAGGTCACATTTCATGTTTTTCCTTTACTTATAGACAAAAACTTATCCTTGTCTCCAGTCATGTGCTTGGAACATCCATTGTCTATATACCAGGGGTCTTTTTGTTTTTGAGATGAAAGTACTAGACCACAATTTTCACTATCTTTCTTTTTCCATGTGCTGACATTTTTAGCTAAGGGTTTTATCTTTGTATCTATTTTGTAATTCTTCATATGGCAGTTTGCAACTTTGTGGTCGAAGTTATGACAATTATAACATTCGAGCTCATTTTTCAGTAGGTCAAAGTGATTGGTGCTACGTTGTCTATTCATTGGCTGCTTAGTTCTATGTTGTAAAGATTGTTTATTTCTTAACCTCCTCAGTTGCATGTCTCTAAAATTAATTTGACAATTTGCAATCTTATGACCAAAATTAGAACAGTAAAAGCAATAACCATAGAAGAAATTTTTGTACCTGAAGGGTGGCCTTCTTCTTGGCAATTGTTGCTCCATATTCTGACCTTTTTGTTTTTTATCAGGGATCACCTTGTCTTTATTAGCTTTTGGTGATAGAGTACTCTCATGGTCTGATTGTCTACTGACTTGGAACTTGATCATATTTATTGGCTCTTTGCTTTCTGTCTCTTTGTTTCTTGAACCACTTACATAGCCTAAACTAGTCTTCAAAAAAGGATATCTCTGTTTGTTCAGAATGTTGTTTAGTTTTGCTGAGGCTTTAATGTTTGGAAGATTTTGGAGATACAATGCTTTAAACTTCTCCATCTCTTTTCTAGTTTTTACTACCTCTTCTTCCAAGGCTTCACATCTTGCCTTATTTTCTGATAACTGATGTTTCAGGATGTCCTCTATATTCTTTGCCTCTTCTAACTCCACCTTTAGCAGGGAAAAGTCTTCATCAGGTTTTTTAGCATTCATTTCAAACTGCATCAACAACTATTTTTGTTTTCTCTTCTCGAGTCGATTCTGTCAATCTTTTCTAAGGCACTAATTATTTCACCTTCCATATCAACCACAAATTCTTCATCATTAACATCACTTCCTGTGTTTTTATTATCATAATCGTCTTTTTCGATAAGCACAAAGTCATTAACCTTATCTTCACAGGAAGAGTCACTATCTGTGTCTTCTGAAGAGTCATCATTGTTTACACATAAACTTTTATTTTTACCAAATCTCCTGGGTTTGTACTTCTTTTCACCTTCAAAATTCTGATCCTGCTTCTTGTGTGGACACTTAGATTCAAAGTGACCTATCTTTCCACAGTTAAAACACTAGAAGGGAAACTTGCCTTGATACTTGCATGATCCTTTCTTTAGCCTTCTCACAAATTTTGCTTCAATTTCATCAGGCTCAAATTCCTCATTCTTATATGCTTTAAAAGAAGCTTCTCTAGTGTTGGATTTATCTTTACCTATACTCATTTAATATGCAGTCAACTTTCCTAGAAGTTGATCAAAATCCAAAGATTTTAGATCATTAATTTCTTCTATAGCAAAGACCTTTGGGTTGAACCTATCTGGCAGAGATCTCAAAATTTTCTGAACTAAAGAGGCTTCCTCAATTTTTTCACCAAGAGCTTTCATTGCATTTACTAGTTCTTCAACTCTTAGAAAGTACTTCCCAATAGTCTCATCTTCTTTCATCTGTAGCTATTCAAACTGTACTCTATAGGTTTGAAGCTTGGCATCCTTCACTTTCTCATTACCTTCATAACTGCTAATGATTTTGTCCCACATGTCTTTGGTAGTTTCTAAGTGCATAACTTTTACAAATTCTTCTTCTGCAAACCCACTCAGAATAACATTCATAGCCTTAGTGTTGAAGATGAATTCTAGCTTGTCATCCTTATTATCTAGTACAACTGGGTTTACATAACCAGTCTCTACCACATCCCAGACATCTGCACCTAAATCCATTATGTAGGTTCTCATCCTAACTTTCCAGAAGGAAAATTTTGTTCCATTGAATAGAGGGGCCTTATTGGTTGAATTTCATTCATGGCTTGACATGTTTAAGCTTACTGATCTACCATTAAATAAAAGGAACCGACTCTGATACCAATTGTTGGAAAAATGAGAAGGGGGTGAATCAATTGTTAATGTTCTTAAACAATTATGCCCATTTTAAACTCTTTACAGAACACTCAATGATGATCACAATAATGCAAACATATAAGAAATAGAATATTCAACATCAATCACACACATGAAATATACAGAGACATATATTTCCTGAGGAAACCCATAAAGGGAAAAACCTCCTCTTCTTGATATTATAAGTAATCTTTATTTTCTATACATTATCATTCTTATGAGCTCCAAATCCTCTTGAGGCTACAAACTCTAGTTTACAAGCAATAAATTTTTGAGAGCACCAACTCTCTGGTTTCTCTAGCACCTACTAGAAGGAAGCACCACCTCCCAGAGTGCTCTAGCACCAACTGGATAGAAGCTACAACTTCTAGTCACAAAGGCACCAACCTATATAACAAAGAACAATAGTTCTCCCTTACACCACCTTGCCACCTTGCATTTTCTGGCTGCAACCATATGGAAGCTACAAATCCCTATGTTCAAGCACCCACTTGAAGCTATGAGGACCACCGTCCTCCCTAACACCTCCCTAACACCTCCCTACCACCCTGGAATATAAATATTTTTCTTTCTTGAATTTATTATAGTGATACCTCATTTATCTATGGTGTACCAGTCTCATCACTGTTCTTCTACACTGCTCTGCTATGCCTGCATCAATGTCTCTCTTCTCACATGAATCACTCTCAACAACAACACCCCTCTTTTCTTTGTTCTGCATTTTTATATTCTTTGTGCACCAACTGCATGCTATGCGCAATGCCTCTGCATGCTCTTCACAACATCACTATTCTTCCCTTGTCATTGTTCACTGCATAGCTAACTCAAAGTCCCCCTTCACTTCTCTGTTCTGCATGTTTTTGTCATGCCGAGTCCTCTTCCTGATCATCATGTCAACTCTTCATCATCCCTGGCAGTTAGCTCAATGTGTTCATCATCAGTGGGCATCAACTCTTCGTTCTTTGTCAGTTACAACCAGTCGAATATGAATTCTTTGGCTTCTAATCCCCTTCCTTCATGTGACCACGGGTGGTGACCAAGCGCTTATTCAAAAAGGTGCTTTTTGATTTTAGTCTAGTGATCACTAGCTCCGTTTCACGATATGACCTTGGGCTATGAGCTTCATGTGACCACATGATTGTAGGTGCATCCATAAGCAGTTTGAGGGAAACCCACTTTTCACCCTGCAATTCACTATGAGCCTCCATGCGTCCTTTCTCCAAAACCGTGGTTTCAATTGCGACCCGCTTACGAACAATTAAGGCCCGAGCATGTTCTGGCCCCACAATGGAGCACGACCGTTGATATCATGATCTTGGCGGTGCTCTTGAACGGACGGTTCAGATATGTTCTCTCAAGTCTGTGGACCAGATCTCTCCTTCCTCCATCAACAATTGAGGTTTCCTTCATGATCCAGGCTCCGAGAGTTTCAACTCTCAAACCTTGTTACTACTGACTGGATATCTTCCAGAATGGAAGATATACTGACATTTGTCCTCTTCAATCGACGACTCTATCTTCTTTTCTTTGTCCACACACAATCCTTGGTCTCAACGATCAGATGACACGTGTCCCTCCAAACCAACGAACGAGATCGATTTCACCTTTCAGGCTTCGGGAGTTTCTATTCTAAAAATCTTCTTGCTCTCAGAGCATTTCACTCGGAGTCCATGATCCAACGATGCGTGTCCCTCTAGGATCAATGGTCAAGATCTCCTTCAGGTCTTCGGACTTCATAGATTTCAATTCTCAACCTTCGCTTGCTCATAACGCTTTTAGCCAGAGTCCATAGATTCTTGCCTTGTGTCCTCCTCGAATCAATGGTCCTTGTTCACTTCGGGACTTCAACACTTTGACAATCTCAAACCTTTATCCTTTGCGTTTTCCCAGAGAATTTTCTCCCAGAGTTCACGATCCGTTGACATGTATCCTGCTACACGATCAACAATCGAGAATACACCCGAAGTTATCTTTAGATTGGACGACTCATATCCACTTCGGGTCTTCGACATTCGAGACTTCAGGTCTTTGTGTGAGTACTGGTGGTAAAACTCCCGAAGTGACGTAACTCTTGTGTCACTCTATGACATGTCACGAGTCGAGCAACTGCCACGTGTCACTTGGATTTGTGATTTACACGTACCTAAAATGCCGAATCAACTTGACACTTGTCATTGTCTGATTGCACCACGTGTCCTTACTGACGTGGTCTGCCACGTGTCCTTGCTGACGTGGTATGCTGATGTGGTCTTCCACATGTCCTTGAGGACGAGATTTGCTGACGTAGATCTCCCTTATCTAATGATCATTGTTTGATATCTAGATCCGATGGTCCTTATTCATTTTGGATTTCCGGGCTTTAGGTTTTTCAAATCTCAAACTTTCAGGAGTGTAAACTCCTCGCATATTTATATCCAAAGTGAATGTTGTTTGTTTGATCCGGATCTTAGATTGATGACTCAATATTTCTGCGGTGCATCTTTGCTAGTATATCCTGTCCTTCCATTTGAAAATGATCCGATGGCTGATGAAACTTCACATTCCAGAGATTTCAAATCTCAAACTTTATTGAGTGTAAACTCCTTGCATCTTTAGATCCGAACTAAACGTTGTTCATTGATCATGTCCTCAGATCGACGGCTCGATATTTCTGCACGCTCCTCCTGTCTGGACACTGATCCAACGACCACTGTCGCTCCTCCTCCTAAGCGTACACTTCCTCCTGACTTGGAACAATGTCTAAGTGTCAAAGGCCTCAAAATTTAATCCTTTTGTGAGTCTTGATGACTTGGACCCCGTCTATGCTTCTGGAAACTGCTATCTCTTCTGATCTTTCTCGTCTCTGCATACTGTTCGCTCCTCCTGAACTTATGCTTTCCCTGTTTTCCATCATTGCTGCATTCCTCATTGTTGTTTTTCTTGCCTATAAAAATATCATCATCGTTGTTGTTCTTTCCATCAATGACAAGCACACTCTGCCTGTAAACATGCCAACATAAATTTGGTAATTCTTGGAAATCTCTCTTGAAATAGGTTAATTATAAATGACCCTTGTAATATTTAAACCAAAGAGTAAACATATCTCTCCAAGAATCTGGAGCTCTCTCCTATTATTGATCCCTACAAAATAAAATTTCCACACTTGTTTAGGAAAAATGCAATCAAAGAACATATGAAAATGGTTTTCATCCTCCAAGTGGCACAACGCACATTGTCATGGCCCTTGCACTCCCTATTTTTTAATATACTCCACAACCGAGAATCTTGTCGTGAACCATTACCTAACAAAATGTGTTGATCTTGGGTAGACCATTATTATTCCAAACTTGCTTCCATATAATATATTGTTGTGAGAGAGGTAGAGACATAATTTGATCTTGATATCCAATTTTGACAAAGTAACCGATTGACCTCAACCTCTATGATTGGGAACTAAAAGATAAAATGGAGCACACACTTTAAAAGAGGATAGAAGAGTTGGGACTAAAGGGGTAAGATAAGTTTTAGGTGAAAAAGGGAACCAAACAGTCCACTGAACATCATCTAATGACTAGGACGATATGTCAATCAAGGAGTGCATACCTTAGCTTCCCATCCATTATTTCATAAGGGGTTCGTGTTTGAGTTCTAGAGGAGGATTCCCCATGAGAATATCCCTTTAGATACTAATTATTTTACCATTACCTGAAGCCCAAGTGCATTTATATTGAATTAAAGGTTCCATGTATCTGATTAATTTACAAATATGGTACTCCTTCTTTCTCTTCAATGGATTTTCCATACATCACTTCTGATTCCCTTTAAAGTGTTTTTGGATGAAGGATTTCTTCCACTATTCCAGCTTACCAAACAATAGTCTCCAAAATATATTTTCTCCCAAAGCCTTATAATTGTAGGATATTTAATTCCCAATCCACCTCTATCTTTGGGGGATCTGACAATGTTCCATCTTACCAAATGTAACCTTTTTTGGTTTGATTCCCCCCCTTTCAAAAGGAATTTACAGATTTATTTCGAAACTTGTTGCATCATTCCAATAGGAGCTAACATGGTTGAGTATTGGTAAATCAAAAGGGAAATCAACACATATTTTATAAGGATGATCCTTCCTTCTGGGTTCAACCACTATGATCCTCACTATT
Source organism: Picea engelmannii (assembly GCA_009831015.1). NCBI lineage: Eukaryota > Viridiplantae > Streptophyta > Pinopsida > Pinales > Pinaceae > Picea > Picea engelmannii. The sequence continues at coordinate 113,839 of ML798124.1, forward strand.
GAAATTTATTCTTAATCTTGTTTATTATTCCTTGCCAAACCTAAGACTAAGGATTTCTAAGAGAGATCGCCATTCTAAGATATTTAAAGGAATCCCAAGATTCCTTACAAGGGAACGATAAAATTATGGATATCTCATGTAAGAGTTGTGGTTTAATGTTCCAAACATATATTTGTTTTTTATCATTATTAAATCCCCCTCCTTGAAGTGTTGATAAAATGCTCGAGAACACGTTTGAATCTCTCAGTGGTTATAGTTCAAGCCCCTCCCAGCAGAAGAATGCCATTTGCAAATTGTGAATGGTTCATACCATTGAATTCTTTGGCTAGTTTGATTCCATGTAGACTGACATAGATCCTTTCCGCTTCCAAATTTATGCTCAATTCCTCTTCCATTATAATGTATAATAGTTGGGAAAGGGGATAACCTTTAATCAATCATATGCTACTTTTAAAAGAGTTATTTGGCCTCCAATTAACTAAGGGTGCAATCCAAGGATTGTTGATACATACATTAACCCACTATATAAAGTTATTATTAAACCCAAATTTACACAAAATGTCAGTAAGGAAAGAGGGTCTTACCCAATCAAATGCATTGGCCATGTCTATTTTAATGATCATCCCTTTGTCCTTATTCTCCAACTAGAGTGTATTGCCTCTTGGACAATAATTGTGTTGTCTGTTATTTGACGTTTTTGCATGAAGCCACCTTGATTATAGAAAATTATTTTGGGGAGGATCTTATTTATCCTATTTTCAATGATTTTGGGTAATATTTTATAAGAAGAGTTACACACAGATATAAAACAAAATTTGGAGAATGATGATGGATTTGCCTCTTTCAGAATTAATGCTAAAAGAGGGGAGTTTGTAGTGCCCTTGATTTTATGTTTCTTCTCGACATGTTGGAGCATATGCTTCAAATCAAATCTAATTGTATCCGAACATGCCCAAAAGAAAGTGGATGGAGAAGTCATAGCCCCGATGCTTTGCGAGGATCTAGTCCCCAAATAGCTTTGATAATTTATTCTTCTTATATTTCTTTGTCTAGTTCTTCATTCTCAAGCTTAGAAATTAGTTGGGGGATGTTTTCTAGCATCATAGCTGTGGATTCAAGATCCACCTCTTCTTTTTCTATATACAAAGCTTCTTAATGTTTTTTTGGTGGCCTCCTTGATTGCTAGGATGTCTCTCAAACTAAGCCATATTCTAATGATATTTATTTGACATTATTTTTCTAAACTTTATCTTTGGATTGACAGTGAAAGAATGAGGCATTCATGTCCTTGTATTGCATGCATGAGCTCTAGGATTTTAGGTGCCACATATCTTCCTTCGATCTAGATACCTTACATAACTTTCTATATAAATCTCTTTGTTATTCATGATGGTGTTTTGTAATATCTTCCAATTCCATTCTTTCTTGAAGGGCTTCAAGATAAGATCGTACTAGAAAATTTTCTTTCTCCAAGGGAATATATGATATTTTTTCCTAATCCTTGAGGGGTTATCTATCTACTTTTAGTTACTCCCAAATGAAGATGGGTGAACCAAAAACCCACTTCCCCATTTCCTCTGAGATAATATCCAAAACTATGGGGTTCTAAAGCCAAACATGATTGAATATCAATGGAAGTGACCCAAAATATTAGGAGTGGAGGAACTAAAGAGAAACCATATTATGATTAGAGACAATCAATGGGATGATATTATAATTTATGAAGTTATTAGTTATCAAGAGGTTTCTCTGAATAAGGAAATGGTCCAATCTAGCAGGAATATGGCCCAATCCAATTCTTTTATTTGACCATGTGTATTTCCCTTTCATAGGTTTGACATATACTAAATTCCAATCCATCATGAGATCTTCATTATTTTCTTTGAAAGGGTCTCTAACTATGCTACCACCTTTTATTTCCTTACAATTCAAAACATTGAAGTCCCCATCCACAATACTATTCTGAGTAACTTTAGGGTCTTTCAAAGCTTGTAGAGAGCACTGACAATATTTGTTTTCTTTGCAAATTATAGGCATATATACATTGAAAATAATATATCGAATAGTTGAGTTCTGATGTACAAGGAAATATAGAATCCAATGTTTTGTTTGAAGAGAAAACTCCAGCTTAATGAAGAGTTGTATGAAAGTGTGCAAATACCTCTTGATTCTCCTCTTGAAATTGTCATTGTTCCTTTGCACCTTTTCCACTACATTTTCCAAACTTAAGCAATTTTTTTTTGCCTCAATCTTGGTCCCCTAGAGTAGGAGGATAGTTGGATTTTCTGATTTTATCAAATATCTCATGTTTTCCTCTTTAACATTTCTAGCCATTCCTCTGCAATTCCATGAGAAAATATCCATTATTTAACTATAGAGGGTTTATATCATCCACTTTGCAGTGTAGTGCTAACTCCTGGGTTCTTAACACTTTGAGTTCTAGATCCTAACTATTTTTCCATGGTTGTTTGAATACCCAAGACTTTCTCCTTATTTTTGCTTCTTCCCTTTTTTCTTTAGTTGGTTTTTTGTCTTCTTTTTTGGGCTTTCTCTTTTCTTCCTCTGCCTCCTCCTCTTTTTCCTCCTCTTCCAATTGTTGATGATATTTCTTCCTTGTTATTATTCTTAAATAAATGTGAGGATTATCAAAATCATGATCAATTTCTTCCTGGTGTTTTGAAATGAGGTCATTGTTAGCTTATGAAGAAGGATTAGTTTGATATTATATGAATGATCTAGGTGGAAACAAATATGTGGGTTCCTTAAATAAGGGAGAAACCACTTTCGCAAACAATATGGGTTCTTCTTGAGATAGAGTTTCAAACATGTTTGCGAACAATCCCATTTCCCCTTCTCGAGGATTTCAACCTAGAGATAAAGAAATGGTTCCTTAGATATGCTCAGAAGAAGTAGGTTTTGGCATTGCTGAAGTTTCTTGGATCTTGATTGCATCTTTTTTTATACTAGCAGGAGCTATTTGATGTAAATATGAAGGGACCGAATGTGATGCATTTGAGATGGTTTGTTTCTTAGTACCTATTTTTTTAACCACTTGCAACTAAGCATCATTTTCATGAACAATTTGTGTTGGAGGGAGATTTGTCTTGCAATCACTTATGAAGTGTCCATATTTATGATTTGTTTTTTCGTTTGAAGAGAATTTGCTCATATTCTAGTTGCTAGACATGCCTCCAATTTTCTAGAGTTACGAGGATCTCTTCCGAAAATCCTTTCTCTAAATTGACCTCAACGTATATCCTAGTGTAAGTGAACATCCATCCTTGGGTTTATATTTACCTATTTATCTCCGCAAATAATTCCCAATACACCTAAGTGAATATTCATTCCAACAATGAAGAGGTGTAACGACCCCCGTCATTACAACTACATGCGACGCAAAGCAAGAGCAATTTTTTTTTTTTTAAGCAGGAAAGTAACAACAAAAACAATTAATCAACACAACTTGACGACGAACACAACGTACACAATTTAGGAAACGGACAACAACGACCCAACCTACTAGCACATCATGCAACTGGACGAAACATGTGATAATCAACAGACTAAAAATAAAAATGACTACCCCCGCGTCCTACCCTGCAAGGTTAGGACCTCCAGGACACATACGCAATTCTCAAGCCCATGTTCCCATCAATTTGACCATTTAAGGTCTCAAGGCTGGCGACTGTTTTGAGGAACAAGGAGGTGTCTACATCCCTACCGTCAAATGCAAGATCACGTCTACTAAGCTAAAATACAACATCAATCAATCCCGACACAATGACTTCGACGACCAGTAACTAGAAACCTCTACGGTGAGAAAACCAATCACATTAATGCATTACGAAACCAAGTACCGACATCAATTACAATGCACAATACACCCACATCGGGAAGCACAAGACTCTGGCCAGGTTATCATTCGCATCTATCGATCAGGGCGCACAATGATCCCCTCATCAGGAATCATGCCGTCACATGGAGATAGGCGTGAAAATAACCATAGCACAACATAACATATCTAGACATTTAACCCAAGAAAAATCCCATGTGCTAGGAAACCAAATTAACTATCAATAAATACAGGAAGACTATACCCAATCAACAAGTCAACAAGATGCAAGGTGACATCATTCAAATTTAAATTGCACAACTAACTGAAGGATTTCTTGTTTTCATACAAGGAAATCATATGTGGTGTAACAACTATGACCAACCACCATTTACAATTCAACTTAAGGCACAAGGCACATAGTAACCAATTAACGGTTAAACTATTAATCAATTTAGCTAATAAAACTATTAAACCCTCAACCAATAATCTTGCACAAGCCATTAAACTATTACACAAATAAACCATAAACTATTAGCTGTTAAACCATTATGACTAAGTGCAAATGAGTGAACTATCCCAGCGATGACACATTAATAAAAGTAAATAAGCCTAACATATTAACAAAAGTAATACGCGATAACACATGCGATAAAATTAATAAAAGTAACATTAATAAAAGTAAACCATTATGATAGTTGCAACCTAAATAATTTCTAAACTATTGTAAGATTAAGATAGAGAGCGATACCACACTGTGCATAATAATACCTTAACTGTAAAACCAACAATTGATCTAAACGGTTTAACTACAATAGTGGGTCCCCTGCCTTGATTTCAGCCACCCAAGCCATTACATAAAACATTCCTAATTTACAACCTGCCAACGCTAACCCCTAATGATAGAAATCTCCATGTGATTTTTTAAGTCTCAACGTAGTTAATTAAATCGCAATGCAATGCATTACAATCTCTGGTAATTATTACAGGATATAAAAATATGGGTGCAATCAACCAAGATTCTAGGATTTAGAAAATTACCTTTACTAGCGGTCAGTGAGGGAGAATCTCAACAAGGAAATAACTAATATTAAATGCGGATTATAATGAGCAATGAGCACAATTACTGTTTACTTTTTAAAATAGAAATTGAATATTTATTGTTTTAAATAAAATATTTATTGTTTTGAATATTTACTGTTTTAAATAGAAATTGAATATACAACAATGAGCACGGGCATTGAGAACCAATTCTTTGTCAATATCAAACCTTAAAAAAAAACCATAATGCCATTGTTCTTCATCTGGAAGCCCAGGTACTACACACATCAAAATGATTTGTCATACAAACCTTTTAACAAAAATTTGCGTCTAGATTTTCTCCGTGGAGAAAAAAATAATGGAACAAAACAGAATTAAGAGCATCCTTCCTTCCTGGTCCCCGAGGTGTAGGACAGTTGGTGACAGAGTGTGATGTTAAGACACTCTATGATGTTAAGTCACCAGTTCAAAACCTGTCGGGACAAAAAATCCAACCATGTTAAGGGTTGGTGTGGCTCAGGCCGGGTACGATCCCCAGGTGATTTTGATGGCTTAGATGCCCCCTAAGTAATGGTTTCTTAGCTACAGGTTAGTCTCACATGTCACGAACAAACTAACAAAAAAAAAAAAAAGAGCATCCTTGCTGCGGTTTTTAGCCAGTTGTTGAGGCTAGTATCCTCAATGGGTGTTAATGATATGAGCTATCAGATAGTCGTTGGGATATGGGACCTTGCTACTACCTCCTGTGAGGGATCCACGTTCAAACTTTAATGAAAAAAAGGACTAAAAAGACAACACAAGGAAAGGCTAAGTGCACAAGAAACTAACCTTCATATTGACAGATGGCAAGATTTCCAAGAAATTGTCAACAACTTCTGACAAGGAATATCCATTTACAAACATAATGCTTACCAATAATTTCGAGTAGTAATCAAATAGAGACCCTTCCAGGTATATGGTGTGGTAAATTGAAATGCAATACAAATATCGAGTAGAGGTAAATGAAACATTGTTCAAAAAAGTCATAGGGATTAAAACGCCACATAGTCTGCCTCAGGCCATTCATGATTTACAAAATTTTCTCCAGAATAGGTAACATGCAAGATGAGTTAACCGGGTTATCAAACATTTCAACAGTTAATGCATTCACATAAGGGAAACTCAATACACTCGCAAAATCCCGTCACAGTAAATAAAAGAAACACAGTAATTCACACAGTAATAAAAAGCACAATAGAAAAAAAATGTAGAATAAGGAAAAACACAACAATAAAAACGTAGTTGCGGGTCACAGAGGAGATATAACATTTGGTGAACTGGAGATACATCCCCAAAATCATTGTGTGGAAGCATGATTTGAAGAGAATAAATCACAATAATCGCAGAGGGTAAGGAGGGAATAAACACCCAGGAGGGAATTCCTTGTTGGGAAGAGAAATGATCCTACACTTATTATCCATGCACAGGAAAGCAAGGCATTTGAATATAAATCTTTAACACCGGAGTGAAATACATTCGATTCGGCACCTGGCCGACTACTCAGGCACATACTAATAAGTTAAAGGATAAAGGAGCAGTAGATAAAAACACAAATCTGCATCCAAACCTTTTCTGTGGAGAACAAAATAATGAAAAAATCGCAATCAAGGAATACAGAAAACGCAGGTAGGAGACACAAAAGAGCAGGAAATTTTTTGAGTCCGGGGCTCATTCTGGCCACACACAATTAGACAATAACTCAGAAATAAAAGATAATGTGGATAGAAAGGTTTCTTATAGGATGAATCAAGCGACAAGAGGATTACAATTACCATAGAAATACATGTGCAAGGAAAGCTCATGGCAATGAAATCGTCATCCAAATACAGTAAAATAAACAAGTGTAAATTAAATTTTATTGCAAGTAACAACTTTAACAGGCATACCTTTACCGACGACGATGAGACAAAGATGTCCTCTTGCGCGTTTGCTCAGTCCAGATCCCACTTGTCGACTGATGAGACTTCAACGGTACCTCCCAACCAACACTAGGGGTACTCTTCTTCCCCCTAAGCTCCCTGAGCTACAAAGGGGCCACACACATGATACCATAGAATGCTATCACCCAGATCTCCTCGCAAGGTCGAGCTACCACTCATTACCCGAGATGGGTATCCCAACTCCCACAAGAGAAAGTTAAGTCAAGATGAAATTTCAACAGCATAACATTACACAAGCCAGATGTGATCCATACTCCTCCTCCACCATCCTTTTTATAGAGTTTCTTAGTCATTAATTTCCCAAACCCTCATTAGATTCCTTTTTCATTTATTTAATTATGAAAAACGTCCCCTGTACACATGTCGCCTGATCCCCTAGTTGCACCATAAAATCAATTTATTAATTAATTAAATATTCCTATTTCCCTCACCCACTCAAAAGAGTTCCTAAAAATGCTCCTCGGTGTCCCATTATTCCCTTACAATTCTTAAATGACTTACGCCTTACTTAATTCCTAGTTGAGTTCATAAATAGAAAGTTCCAAAGGCTAGATTTCTTACTAAGTTAGACATTCCCCTTTTTATTTAAGTTTCCCCATTTTCCTTAGGTTTCCCCCTTTTCTTTAAGTTTCCCTTTTTCTTAAAGTTTCCCCTTTTTATAACTAAGTTCAGAATTAGTAAGTTTAGACAAAAACAACCAAATACGCCTTTTATTAATTAAACCTTTATTAAAATTTCCACTTTAACTATTAATGCTTGAATTTTCTTTACCCCCTTCCTGTTATATGTCTAATGAGTTTTTTTTTGTTCTAAGGTTCTACTCAGACCTAAGTTTTCAATTCACTAGGCTTGGCGACAATTCTTAAGGGAAATAATTAGTTATTAAACTTTAATTATCACATCATTCATTTAAGGCCGACCAGGTCCTAAGGAGGCATAGTTTTCTAGGCACTAGGTTTATTAACTTACCAGTTAAAATTGTGACGTGCCCTTCAACACGCACTACGTACTCCAAGGGTGCCACTCGCCTCTTTCCATTTTCTTTGCGCGACGTGCCCTTCAAGATGCATTACATGCTCCAAGGGTGCCACTTTCCCCTTGACTGAATTTGGTAGACGTCAAACCCTTGGAGTCAATACTTCGTCAAGTGATCTTGTGGGAGACTAAGAGGCTCTAAGGAATAAGGACCCTGCCTTATTGCGTGCCCCTTAGAATCATCGTGAGCAATTGTCACAGTCTTCCCTCACGACATCGTGGGTCTTATCGAACTAGGTAATCATTAACTTATAGTTCGAGCCACAACGCGAGTGCTAGTAGGTTGTGGCAAGGATGTTGCCACACCTCTCCCTCAATGTCTCTTGTTGTCGTGCATGACCCCTTTACTCCAAATGTGAGTTTGGTCGACAAGATATCGTCATCCTACATCCATCAACGAATCATGTTAGCAATAACAATCAACATCATAATATCTAATCATATGTACATATGTCACATCAAAAAAATTCAAACCCTAACAATCCACTCCCTGACTCGATCCAGAGTCCCAGGAGTTTCCTCGATGCCTCGACATCCTCAACGTATAGAGTCTTGCACACTTAGGAGAACCCAGTCAATAACACCTATCGATGTAAACACAACAAAACAACATATCATCAAATCCACAATGTCTCAAAATCATAATAAAAAAAACCAATAGTATAAGGACCCGGATCACTTGCACGCACGTGTCTTCAAAGAATAAGTCCACTCAGTGTGCACAAGAGCGGGATTTTACATACACCCCCTCCTATTTTAAACTTCATCTCAAAGTTTCACAGTATATAAGTGCCCAAAATAAAGTGTATCACAATATCATATGTCTAGCTATCAAACAAAAATGGGAACTGTTGATGCATATCCTATGCGTCTTCCCAGGTTGTCGAGTGTGGACTATAGTTGTCCCACTGGAACTTGACCTGATATACTGTTTGATGTTGTAGTTGTTGAATGCAATGGTCCAAGATGCATATTGGCTTCACCGTGAGAGCACCCTCGTCCGATACCTGCAAGGAACTCACGTCAATAACTTGTGTAGGATCACTAACATAATGTCTCAAAACAGATACGCAAAAAACATTGTGCATACGCCTCAAAGAATTAGGCAAGGCTAGTCGATAGGACACATGCCCCTTCCTTTCCACAATCTCAAAGGGTCTCATGAACCTAGGAGAGAGTCTAGCACCCTTTCCAAACTTGATCGAACTCTTATGTGGTTTCACCCGCAAGAAGACTCGATCACCAACTTCATAACTACCATCGACATGACACACATCGACATAAATCTTATGTTGATCCTATGCTTCCTTTATCTCTTGTCTTATGGTTTGAATTTGGTATTCCATTTCTTGGATCACTTCAAGTCCCACCAGGAACTTATTCTCAAGCTGATCCCAACTCAAAGGCATCCGACATGGTCACCCATAAAGAAACTCGAAAGGTGCGATCTTAATGGTGCTTTGATAAATGTTGTTATATGCAAATTATACCAGTGGCAAGAATTCTTCCCAACACTTATGTTGGTCCATCATGTACATATGCAACATTTCCTCCAAGATTTGTTTTATTCTTTCAATCTACCCGTTTGTCTCCGGGTGATATGCAGTACTAAAGTTAGGTTGGGTTCCCAAGGCCTATTGGAAACTATTCCAAAATATTCCTGTAAACAACGATCCTCTATTGGATATAATCCTCTTAGGCACACCATGCAGCCTCACAATCTCACTGATTAAAACTCTAGCTATGTCAGGTGCTCGATACGTCATATGCATAGGAATAAAATGAGCACTCTTCGTCAGAGTGTCAACTACCACAAAAATCAATTCGTATCTCCTTGCCGTCAGTGGCAGTACAACAATGAAATCCATCAAAATGACCTCCCACTTCAATTTTGGAATAGCTTGTGGCTGTAGTAATCCTTCCGGCTGTCTATGTTCAACATTCACCTGCTCACATTATATACATCTTGCCACGTAGTTGACTATGTCTGCCTTCATTCCTTTCTAGAAGAATAAGGGTTTAAGGTCTGTTCTCATCTTCATAACTCTAGGATGAGCCATGTACACTGCTCTATGAGCCTCGTTTAGGATCATACTCCTCAACTCGTCGTTGGGTGGTATGTAAATTTGAATTTTAAATATCAATAATCCATCGTTGTCTATAGTAAATCTCTCAAATTTTGGTACCATCATTGTGTTTTGTCCGATAAAATCCTTGACCTCTTTGTACCAGTCATTGTCGCACTGTAAAGTTAGGATATTTTCATGTAGATTTGTCTGAAGAGGCATCACCGAAAAGATGCGTGGTCTCCAACTCAATGCATCCACCACTCTATTCACTGTTCCTTTTATGTAATTAATCTCGAAATCGTACTCACTAAGCAATTTCGACCAACGTCGTTGTTGCGTGTTGAAGTCGATTTACGTAAAGATGTGCTATAGACCACATTTGTCGTTTTTTAGTTCAAATTTTTGTCCAATAAATTAGTGTCTCCAAACTCTCAAGGCATAAACAATGGCTAACAACTCCAAATCGTGCGTCGCATAGTTCTCCTCATGCCTTCTCAACTTTATCGAGATGTAAGTGATCACTCGACCATATTGCATCAAGACTCTGCCTAAGCCTTCATTGGATGCATCAGTGCATACAAAGAAGTCCACGTCCATGTCAGGGACCTTTAGTATCGGTGTTGTCATCAAAATATCCTTGAGCCTCTAAAATGCCTTCATGCATTTCTCAGTCTAAACAAATTTCTTGTTCTTCTTCTGCAATTCCATGATTGGATTTGCTATCTTCGAAAAACCCTCGACAAACTGTCAATAATATCCCCCTAAACCCATGAAGCTATGCACTTCAGGGACATTCGTCGGCGCAGGCCATTCCATAATAGCCTTGACCTTTGTTGGATCCACAACGGTACCTTCGTCGGAGATGACATTCCCTAAGTAGTGAATCTTTGATTGATAAAACAAGCATTTAGACAATTTACCATACAATTTGTTCTCTCATAGACATTGTAGTACGATGCGCAAGTTCTCGTCATTCTCCTCCATCATCCGAGAGTAAGTCAAAATATCATCAATGAATACTTGGACAAAATTGTCCAAGTATTCACGGAACATCCCGTTCATCAAAATCATAAATACTGCTGGGGCGTTTGTCAGTCCAAATGGTAAAACGGTAAACTCGTAATGTACAAACCTCGTCTTAAAGGTGGTCTTAGGGATTTTTTCCTCTTTGATCCATAACTGGTGATACCCTGATCTCAAGTCGATCTTTGAAAACACTGTCACACCCTTCATCTTATCAAATAGATCATCAATCCTTGGCAATAGATAGTGATTGTTGATCGTTTCCTTGTTCAATTGATGATAGTCAATGCAAAGTCTCCATGATCCATCCTTCTTCCGTATGAAAATAACAAACGCACCCCACGATGACACACTTGGATGTATAACTCCTAGGTCCAACAACTCCTTCAGTTGCATTTTCAACTCCTATAACTCCAGGGTCGACATCTGATAAGGATTTCTTGCTACCGGTTCAATCCCCTATTTTAGGTCTAAGGTAAATTCCAATTCCCTCTTAGGCGACATCCCAGGTAACTCCTCAGGGAAGACGTCCGCAAACTCTCGCACCACCAGAAGGTTTTCTAGAACTTCCTCTACTACCTTCTCGTTTAACATAAGGATCGCATAAAGCTTACATCCATTTCACATGGTCTTCCATAGCTACAAGGAAGAGATGAACCTCAGGGAGACTCCCTGGTTCCAACCTACAATCACGTGTCTCTCTCCCTCGTCATCGACCAAGCTCAACCGTTTTGTATTACAACCGAGTATCGCATCATGCAATTCCAACCAGTACATACCGATCATGACGTCATAAGACCCTAAGGTTGTGATGTACAGGTTGAACCTACTGTCAAACTCTCACAGGTTAAGGCTACAACCCGTAACCTTCCGACCAACCTTCTATTTGGCTCTCGAAGCCATTTCTACAAATCTAAGCTCGTCATGTTTGACTACCTTTACCTTAATTATTTTTAGCGCTGCACCAGAAATAAAACTCTTGGTAGAACCTAGATCTATCAAAATACTAAGGGTCTGGTCAACGAAGGTACCTGATGTCTCAAGCATAGTCAACCGGTGCTCTGCCTGGTAGTTATTAATCACTGCATGAATCCGATGGGCCTTGCCCAAATCTCCCACGGTAGTGGGTCCGAATGATCCAGATGATTTGGTCCTCTCCACTGGGAAGTCACGTTGGTAATGTGGCTCCCTACATGTCCAACACCCTTTCCTCGGTCTAGTACTCCTGGTACCTGAAGTAGAAGCTCACTGCCCATCGGCCTGGAACCTTGGTTTGTTTTGCTGAACAGGCCTAAAGTAGGTCCTAAGGAGGCATAGTTTTCTAGGCACTAGGTTTATTAACTCACCATTTAAAATCACGATGTGCCCTTCAGGATGCACTACTTGCTCCAATGGTGCCACTCACCTCTTTCTATTTTCTTTGCGTGACGTGCCCTTCAAGATGCACTATGTGCTCCAAGGGTGCCACTCGCCCCTTGATTGAATTTGGTAGATGTCAAACCCCTGGAGTTAATACTCTGTCAGGTGATATATTAGGAGACTAAGGGCCTCTAATGAATAAGGACCCTGCCTTATTGCGTTCCCTTTAGAATCATCATGAGCGACTGTCACATTCTTCCCTCACGACATCGTGGGTCATCTCGAACTAGGTAATCGTTAACCTACAGTTCAAGCCACTAAGAGAGTGCTAGTAGTATGTGGCAGGGCTGCTGCCACACCTCTCCCTAAATGTCTTTGGTTGTCATGTGTGACCCCTTTACTCCAAATGTGATTCTAGTCAGTAAGCTATCGTCAACCTGCATCTATCAACGAATCATGTCAGCAATAACAATCAACATTCTAATATCTAATCATATGTACATATTCCACATCAACAACATTCAAACCCTAACAATCCACTCCCTGACTCAATCCAGATTCCCAAGAGTTTCCTCGATGCCTCGACATCCTCAACGTCTAGAGTCCTGCACACTCAGGAGAACCCAGTCAATAGCACCTGTCGATGTAAACACAACAAAAATAACATATCATCATATCCACAATGTCTCATAATCATAATCAAAACAACCAATAGTATAATGACCTAGATCACTTGCATGAAATTTTCCTCAAAGAATAAGTCCACTCAATGCGCGCAAGAGTGGGATGTTACAAGAAGCAAGTGAGGTAAACATACCCAAACCAAAATAGAAGAAGGGACATCAAGATTAGGAATGAATTCATGAGTCCATCTGTTCAATTACATTCCTTTGGTTCCAAATAAGTACATACCATTTCTAAAATGAGATCCCTATCCTCCTTATCTTCAAACAAAAAGGAATAAAAACATTTGTTGCAAAATTAATGTGTGAGATTTCCTTTGATTAAAATTATGTTTTTTAACCCCCAGGGGGGAGCTCAATTGGCAAGTGTCGTGATATGAAGTGTTATGTTCGATAAGTTTCCGAGTTCAAATCCCCCAACTTACCCATGCCTGCGGAAGCAACATACTATGGCACCTGGAGGTTATAGTGGTAGTGGTCGGAATTGACCCCGTGTAATGCGAGTATGAGTCAATTGGCAAGTGTCATGATATGAAGTGTTATGTTCGATAAGTTTCCGAGTTCAAATCCCCCAACTTACCCATGCCTGCGGAAGCAACATACTATGGCACCTGGAGGTTATAGTGGTAGTGGTCGGAATTGACCCCGTGTAATGCGAGTACGAGACCACCCAGTTGTTGATTCCGCCAAATACAAATAATAATAAAAAAAAATCTCCCATCTTTTTTTAACCTAGATGGCCATAGATATAGGTGAAGTATAGATCCCAATAAATTGGCCAATCAAGCCTCTTTCAACTAAATTAATATCTATACACTGAGAGGAGGAGATAAGAAGAGGAACCTTTGGAATACTATCAAGTTTCTTGAAAAAGAAAGAGTGTTAATACTTCATGGATTTCCCAAGGGCTGCGATGAGGGTGTGGAAGGCCAAAGACTCAACATATGGGGGAGGGGGGAGCGGGGGAACCCCTCCAAGACCTAAATCCATGGCACATGACTATAGGAGGAAAAAAACATCGAAGAAACCTTAGAAACATGCCAAAGTGAACCTCCATAGTAATAAAATTAGTTTCCAAATATTAAAAGTCAACCCAAAATTATATTTAAAAACAAATTTCATCGTTGAATTCTAGTGATGACAAAACAAAAATGTTCAAGTTCATAGGATATTTATCCTTTTTAATTCTTTTCTACCAGAGTGTTTTTAGTTTATCCTAAGACCCACTATCACTATGTAGCTTATAAGAGTTTTTTCAATTATCACTACTAATTTTATTCTTTACTCTGCCTACAAGTAAAAAGATAATTTTCATCTTCTACTTTGTGGTTTACGATCTCTCCTTATATTAGCCTTCTTTTATTTACAATTTCTTCACTGCACTATAATTTATTTTTTCTTTAAATTGTGATTGTACTTTTAATGGTATCAATATTTCTAAGAGAGACATTGTCATTTATCAATATTCCTAAGAGAGACATTGTCGTTTTTTCTTAATATCATGATATTAAGAACAACAATGCTAGTTAACAACAAGGATTGAGGCCATTACAACAATATACTCATTATGAGCTCAACATGCCACTTGCAAGAATTTAACTCTAGTGGGGAGGATAAAAAATTCTTCCCAATCACCTGAGCTAAACCATATATATATATATATATATGTGTGTGTGTGTGTGTGTGTAGTAATTGGAAATAAAAATAAAAAATGTTTCGTCAATAGATCTTTCTACATCCCAATATGAGGGAGATGTGTAATTCCTTCAATGTTTAACACAAAGTTAACACATGATATTTAAAAAATAATATTAATAGCAAAACAAAATTCAATGTCCACCTTAAGTAAAATATTTCAATATCAACTTTCTATTTCCTCCCAAGAGATCACAAGTTCAAATCCAGAGGGGGGTAGGGTATGTATACCTTTGTTAGAATTCAAATCATTGTGCGGAGGGGGTCCCATGTCCCCAAAAAAAGGGGGTATCATACACCAATTTGGTGTCTGGCTTGGTCGTGACCTTAAAATTAGATTATATATATATATATATATATA
>ML798124.1:134649-169737 GCA_009831015.1 Picea engelmannii
TATCTATATCTATTTATGAATATGAAATTACCCAATTAAAAAATTTGCATATTAAACAATTATAATAAATTAATTTTTTAATTAAATTTAAAATAAATAATAATATTGAAAAATATAAATATACAATTAATTTTTTTTTATTAATCTTTTAATTTTAAAAATCCATATATAATTTCTTTTCAAGCATCACTCAAATACAAACTCTTTTAATTTTAAAAATCCATATATAATTTCTTTTCAAACATCACTCAAATACAAACACATTACAATTATATTTATAATAAACAATATAAAAAGATCACTCCATGTTAAGTCCATTAAATAAAATAAACATGAAAAGGAGTATGAGACCTCCTTGTTTGTGGGACAAGGGACTCCATCCACCCAACGATTTGACTGGTAAAGTCTACGGAGGTATACATACCCTACCCCCTCTGGATTTGAACTTGTGATCTCTTAGGAGGAAACACATATTCTTAACCATTAGGCCCACTCAGGCAGTTATAAGTTTGTTAAACGCACTCAATCAGATTTTAGATTTAAAGTTGTAAGTTTATTATAATTAATAATATTGTTAATATTAAATTTTATGATTATTATAAAATTTAAAAGTAATAATAATAATTTGGATAATATTAAATCTTTTTATTATAAAGTTTAAAATTGAAATATAAAATAAAAATGGATTATTAATTTTTTTTTATAATTATTAAAATTTTATTTATTTTTAAAGGAAAAAAGATACTACTGATTTATATTAACACACACATGATTACAATCTGAATTTTGGGAGTCTGCCAAAAAGGAAACTAGATTATCCCCCCAAAATTATAGAGTTCCCAGGTCTGTCTTGCACCCATAGGTCAAAATTTCTTCATTCTTACAAAATATCAGATCATGCTTACACTGCCTCATATCAATAATATTTTTCATATTAGGAGTGAAGTAGACAAAACCCCATAACATAAGAAATTGTCTAAAACATGAAACCCAAAAATAGAGATCCACTGCCACTCTGATCCTCAAAGATTGGGGGTGGGAGAGAACTCAGGTTCTTGACCTGATGGAGACTAGTTGCTTTGGCTGCTTCTGAAGCTGACTCCTTGAAATGGAATGAGCCCAAATCCGACAACTCCTCATCCATCATGATAGGCCTCTCTCTGGAGCCTTCCATGCTGCCCCTTGCCTCCTGCTACACTGGTTTACCCTTATTGTCTCCTAGATCTCACTCGTGGAAGCGAATGCTGAATTAGGATTTGCAGAAGAGCTCGAATTTCAACTCCAAGACTCTCACTGGGTGCCTGATAGCGACATTTTCATGTCGTTTTCAGGAAACAACTCGTGCCACCATCAATTTGGTGATCCACTATATTTCTACCATACGAAAGTACTTAGTTTCTCTGGTTCGGGTCTTCCCTAGGTTGGGAACCCAACCTTTAGCTTCTGACAAAATCTCCTCCTCTGGGATTTCCCTTCTCTTTCTAGCAACCTCTTCCTAATGGTATGATATCACCCTTTCTTCCTTGGAAGAACATAGGTCGTGATAGCGATTGTTGGCTTCCCACATAGCCTAAGCTGCCTTAGTTCTTGACTGTGTCTTGCCTGGAGAGGGCATCCCCCTTGACCCGCTTTTCCACTGGTTTTGGATTTCAGAGCCTATCAAATCCTTTTTGGTTATGGTAGATTTGCTTCTGATAGAGTCCATTCCTCTGTTTTATCTCCCATTTCGCTTCCTATGCCTACCTCACCTCTGGTGGTGACACTCGAGATAATTACTCCACTCCCTACAAATGATTTTTACCACCGTGATGAAAAGACTCAGGGTGAGAGAGAGCCCATGAATCACCACTTTACTAGTTTCTCCACCGTAAATTTGATTCTGCAATGGATCCTTATAAATACCAATACAAGTCGGAAGGGTCTCCACTATGTTTCTGGTCTTTTTCCTTGGCTTCTTTTGCTGATAAATATTAGGCATCTATCTCGAGATCCGGTCCAGCTGCCTCCGCCTTCCCATCCTAAGTATTAGGTTCCTTTTCCCATGAGTCCCATATAGGTAGCACCTAATCATAATTTTATCTATACCAGAGAAGGATTCCATGGGCATCACCCCATATCCCTTCCTCATGGTTTCATATGTAGAGTTGTAACTCTGTACCTCCTTTCCCAAAAATAACTCCCTTCACACTAACTATTGTCCTTCTTTCACTTTCTCCATTTGTCTCATCCAAGATTGAGATATATGGTCACCTAGAGGTCAAGTGGGAGAGTTATGACAATTAAGAGGTCTTGTGGGCAAGTCACACCCCCTTTTCCAGGAAGCTAGCTCCCTCAACTGTCTCCCCCTCTATGGGAAGGGTGTCTCACATGGATATACATGTTACATTCTCCCTTAATTCCCCCGAGACCACCTCCAACCAGAATCATTTGCTTTCCTTGGGATCCTGGATGAATTCCACATTTGTAAGGTAGTCAACTACCATGTTATCTTTTCTCCTGACATGTGTCAGAATAACGGTTGATCTACCCCTAACGTAGTTTTCCACCTTAGAGAGGCCATGAGAAAGACACCAGTTCATCAATACTCGCTCTGGAGGGGTACCGTTGATGATTTTCCTCAGACCGACAATGAGAACATGTGAATCCCCTTCCAAAATTATCACTTTGTTCTCTAGGTCTACTGCCAAAATTATACCATAGAGAAAACATGCAAGTTTTGCACCATTGTTGGTATTATGCCCAATTCGGATGGTGAAGAGGCTTTGGATTACACCTGTTGATTCCCTAATGACACCTCCTGTACTTGCGAGGCTTGGATTTCCTTTCGAGGATGCATCAAAATTTAGTTTCAGGGATCCCATAGGAGGAGGTTCCCACTTATCCCCCCTTTTCTTTATTAGCACCTAAGTTTTCTTTGGTAGCTGGATATGTTGGTCTTGGTTCAATTACCAATTTTTGAAGATATCAATTTCCTCCCCTATAGGTATTAAATATTCCTTCTGCTAGGAAGAAGACGTTATGGTTTCCTTAATATTCGAGGTAATTCCTTGCCAAATTTGATTTACTCTGCTATATTGGTTTTTGAATATCCTACGGTTTCTTTCTTTCTCGGTATTCCAGAGTAAGAAACCCTAAAAAAACATCCAAATTATATTCAGAATTGGGTTCTTGAAAAGATCTGGTCTCTAAACTTATATTGATTTATTGATATTGTGTCTTATTATATCTAGAGTAATGAAGCTCAAGGATCCTTTGTCCCATAGATCAGATGCCATCTTGTAGGCACTGAAGAGGTGGTTCAAAGTTTCTCCATCTTGGAGACACATTAAGCAGATGGAAGGTCCTTCAAATCCCCTTCTGATGAGATGATCCAAATTTAGGGCCCTCCTGTTAATGAGAAGCCATAGAAAATTTTTATTTTAGGCCAAAGATGCAGGTTCCAAACCTTACTCTAGACTAGAGACTAGACATTTTCCATATTTCCCATCATTTGATGGTAAGATTCCTTTGTATTAAAGTTGTCGTTTCCTTTTTACCCCATCTCAAAATATCTCTCCCTGCTTTTATGTGTATAATTATTTGGTTCAAATAAAAATCCATCTCCTTGCGGGAGCTCCCTTCCTAGGCCACTGTTCATTCTGAAATATTCTTCCATCATATTATGTTGAGGGTTCTCTTCCCATAAATTATGAACCCTTATCCAGCTCGCTTCCCTAATCCTTTCCTTAATTTCATGGTAGTTACCTCCCACGAGTAAGTTTGGACTCTTCTCCCAAGCATCATCCCAGAACATATCCGACCTGCCACCATGGATTTCCCATAATCTTTGATGCTAGATGATCCCCCTATTTTCCAAGCATGATTCCAGATGAGTGAGCCAGGGCGAGATCCTTCCAATTGAATCCATTCTTCAAGATGGCTATCCTTTGAATTTTTTTCCTTCCATATTCTAGCCAAAAGAGCTTTATGGTTCTTATTCCATCACCATAAGATTTTCTCCGCTAACGCCTAGCCCGTCTTTTGGGGGTCCCTGATGCCAAGAAAACCCATGGTTTTAGGGGTGTAGATTTTGTTGCAAGCTACCAAATCCCATTTCCTATCCCATTTTTCTCCTCCCCAAAGAAAGTTTCTTTGGTTAGCACAGATTCTCTGCTAAATGTTTACAGGGTCTGTAGTAGTAGAGAACAAATTTATTGGCATTACTTCCAGAAAATTTTTAATTAGGAGAACCCTCGCTGGGAAAGTTAGGAATTTATGGGTCCAACTATTTAGTCGATCATCCATCTTGGGTAGGAGTTCTTGCCATGATGTATTGCAGATAGCTTTGTCCAGGAGGGGGTCACCTAGGTACTTGGAGGGGAGGGAGGCCCTTTGAAAACCCAAAACTATTGAATTATTACATTGTATGGCTATAATGGGGGTGTTACATAATTTTTATTTTTATTTTTCCATTGTTTATATACATTCCTTATGCTTCCATAAAGAGATCAAGTATTTGTTTAATGGATCTAAATTACTTGACCGTGGGATGACCCATTAACAAAGTGTCATCCATGAACTGGAGATGGGTGAGGGGTTCGGATTGGGGTCTAAGATGGAGGCCTTGCACTTACCCTGCTTGTTGGGACATTTTGATGAATCTCCCTAGCCCTTCAGCCAAGATTATAAACCAAATGCCTCCATCTATTTTGTCATAGGATTTGGCTAGATCTAGCTTAATTATCATTCTTGGGTGACCATTGGTGTTAAGAGAATGAATAGACTCGTGAGCCACAATCATTCCATCTAGAATTTTCCTTCCTTCTATAAAACCTCCTTGTTATGGGGAGATAATTTCCTGCAGAAGTGGTTTTAGTCTGTTTTCAATTACTTTTGTAAAAATTGTATATATAACATTGCATAAGGATATGGGGTGGAACTTATCTTCTGTTCTTGCTACATGATATTTCGGGATAAGAGTCAAGAAGGTAGTGTTGAAGGCCTGGAGAACAGAATGAGATATTCGAGATTCTTCCACAAATGCCAAGACATCTCTACCAATGATGCTCCAACAGGCTTGGAAAAAATCAGATGTGAATCCATCCAGTCCAGGAGCCTTACCAGATGGCATTGCTTTGACTATTTCCTCTATCTCATCCATAGTCACCTGCCTCATGAGGATACTATTTTGTTATGGGGAAATAATACTTGGGATGGATTATCTGATCTCAAGAGTGGCCTCCCTCCTGTTTATGTTTGGTTCTAATAGGAGGTTTTTATAGTATCTTACCAGTTCTTTTTCAATGTCCTTGTTGGATTACTGAGTGGGGGGGGGGTGAATCAGTAATAATGCAATTATAATCCTTTTTTTTCAAATGTTATATCAATGTAGAATTATTATCCAATAATGAGCAGTAAGAAATAAGCAATCACACACATACAAAGTACACCAGTGTTTTACGTGGAAACCCAAATCGGGAGAAAACCACAATTTTTTTTTTCTTATATGTCTTGAAGAATTACATTCATTGGAAGCACCAACTTCCTTTGTTTTCCAGCTGCAACTGGAAGGAGGCCCCAACCCCCTATTTTCTCAGGCTACAACCTGAGGGAAGCTCCAAATCCCCAATCCTTTGGCTACAAATAGAAGGAGGCTACAACCCCCTATGTTCTCTGGCTACAACCGAAAGGTGGCTACAACCACCTGTCCTTGCCCCGTCTTTCCACCCTGAAGTAGAAGTAGAATGATGGAACCACTGTCACACTATCACTGTGAGATATACCGCTGTAAACATGTACCAATAAATCTGAACCATGCATCAACCATAAATCAACCTGTACCTCAACCTGTAATCAATATATACCATAAACAAGTGCATCAACCATGCACCAACCTGTACCAAACAACCTGTAATCAACCTGTACCATAAACAAGTGCATCAATCATGCACCAACCTCAACCAATTGCCTTCATCAATTTCATGATCCAATATGATTTGTAGCTTTGTAATAGACCTGGTGTATATGATCACATTCCTGCAAACCTTCCTAAACTTTAACAACAAGAGACTAGCATTTTCATAAAACTTTTCTTTAGTCTCACATGCCTAGTTTTTTATTAGTCAACAGCCCTAACTTGAAATAATCATAACTTTGTACCTATAGTGAATAAATATTTGAAAATGATACAAAATTTTATTCAGTGTGTTCTATGCAATTCCTCCAAGTGTCACTACTTGGAACCTCTCAGAAAAGAAGTTATAGCAAAAATGGCATACCTTGCTGAATTCTGGCTTATTCTAGAGAGAGACCTTGTAGAGCGTGCCCCGCAAGGAATATTTGTTGAATTGATATGAAAATTTTACAAAACATACTACAGATTGTACCCTAACCAACACTTTTTATCTCACTGAATTTGGATCTTTTATGGAGAGGTTATGACGTTTTTACCTGAAACACCTGTTTTTGACTAGTTTCGGGACTAGCCACAAACCCTATTTTCCACGGAGTGTAACTCCAAAAATACAACGACCCACAAGATGATTTTTTTACCACAGATACTTGGATATGTTTTCTCAATGTCATATCAATTTCACGGTCTGAATAATTATATAAAAAAAGTTATAGCGTAAATAGTGAGATGACCTGTAAATAACATATCTTAGATGACATTTTGGCCTTCTTTTCTTCACCTTCCCTCAGAATTTCGGCTTAGATATCCTTGGTTACCTCAGACACCTATAGATATTCAATATTCTCAAGTGGGATTAAAATTAGAGAGCCTAGCCTCTTATTTATACTCTCCAAGTAGCTTCCTTAAAAACATCTTCTAGGTCACTTTGCCCACTTTCCTTATTTTAGGGTGAACCCACTTCTAATTTCTCCATTAAATTTATTATTTAAATAATTTATTTGTATTCACTTTGAATTATAGTACACTCATCACTTCACTTTATTATTTACCTTCTAAAATCCCTTAAACCACTTTGACTACTTTGACCTTTTGGGGCTTCTAGATGACATGTGAGGGTCCTCCAACTTTGTAAGGCCATAACTCTCAAACCGTGAGGAGTTATGTGACGTTCCACATAACACCATAAATGGAATGACATGTAATATCTATCTAGAATAGTATTACCTTCAAATATAGAAAAAATCATACTGTTATCCATCAAACAAAATTGGGTCCATTACCCAAACTGGGTTCTCCAACTTCACATGGTCATAACTCTCTAACTGTGAGGAGTTATGTGACGTTCTACATACCACCGGAAATGGCATGACAAGAACTATCCATCTAGGATAGTTTCCATGACAAATTCACTGTCCTTCATCTCATTATTCCACAATTAAGAATGGGTTCTCTTACTCCACAAAGCGTCTTTCCATGAGGGCTTTCACCATAAGGGGACCACTTTGGAGTTCATCCATATTTAATTCTTATCAACCATAACAAAAAAATAATGAGTCATATTTACATCAAACAATCTTGGGTCCATTACCCAAACCTTTGTGCTATGGGGATTTCTTCAAGGGTTGACATCAATGACAACCAACCTTAATCAACAATCCTTATGGTTTTCCATTAGGGTTCCCTTGTCATCCTGTAGGGAATTGATTTGATTCTAACTCCTCCTCTATAGGAGGGAATTATGAAAGAACTTGGTGTTTATGTCCCCTTATTGAAGCCATTGGATTCAAGATTTTTGGCAAATCAAGATCTATTCCTTCTTCTCTCTTTCATTCAGGTCTTAACATATATTCTCTGCTTTGGATATTAGCTCTTAGGAGTGACCTTGGAGAATTCCCTGATTTTGGATTTCTTCCATTTCCTTATCAAACTTTCTTTTTTCCTCCTAGATGTTCCCAAAAACCTCCTTGTTCAATTTCCTTATGCACTATTTATATAGATTATGCTGGTTGTTCCACCATTCTGACATCATCTATAGGAATTTCAGATGCCTTAACTAGAAATTTTCAAATATTAATGGTTTGCGTTAGGAATTTAGGGAGCTTACCCAACTTAGAACTATGGGCCAGTGGTCTGAGCCATAGAAGGGGTTGATTTCAATTTTCATTGCCTGATTCGTTGAAAACAAATTCTCTGAAACTAGGAATCTATTGAGTTGCTTTGATACTTGCTTTAAACCCCTTCTTCTATTTCTCCAGGTGAAGCATCCACCCTAGGTTGGAAGATCTATAATACTTACTTTATCTAAAGTACCCTTAAAAAACTTGTTCTCCGCATCCAACTTGTAAACCCTGAATTTTTTCTCTTTTAGCAAAGTAATTAGGTTGAAGTCCCCCCTTATGATCCAATGTTGATCTTGCATGAGATGACCAAGCTGGGAAATTGCTCTGATCAAATATATTTTCTCCCTAGGAGTCAATGATCCATAATCATTTGAAACGTAGCCTCGAACCTTAGATCCCCAGTTTTGAAACTAAATCGTGAGGATCCTAGGGAGTTGCGATGCTAACTCCACTTCCATGATACCTAGATCCCAGAGGATTTCCAACCCTCCCGAATCCCCCTCAGACTCTAAACATTCTACTTCACTATTTTTACAAATATGTTTAGCTATTTTATTCATCGTGACTCTGTCACATTTTGTCTCTTGCAACATTACAAGTTCTTCTTTTTCTGGAGAAATTTTTTTCTTAAGAAGTCTGTGCTTGGATAGAGCATTCAAAAATCATATTTTCTGGGAGAATATATTCAATATCAACATTTGGGTTGGGTTTGGAAGTATTTCTTTGGGATTCCCATGACATGGCCAAAATATATAAGGAGAGCTCTTGTTTCTTCCTGGACTTGTCGATGAGGTTTCTGGCCTCTGTGTTTTTCCTCCCCACTTATTTTTTTTGGATTCTTAAGAGGGTTGGAATTTATAGCCAGGATCCTTGACGATGATGTTGGATTATCTAAGTTTCTCCCTTTTCCTTTTCCTTTGATAAAATCTCATTGCAGTCTGCATAATTGACCTATATGTATCTTGTTTATCTCTTGTTCTCCATGAACTACTATGAGGGATTTTATATCCACCTCTATATCTTCTTGTTCCTTCTTTTGGGTCACATCCTCCCATTATGCTTCCTCATGTGGTTATTCCATGTCCTCCATATCGATCTCTCCTTCAGGGATTGGAGGATTGGAAGTGGGTTGATCTGTTCGACGATGTTTTGGAATATCGTCCTATTTCTCGGTATTTGTTTCTTTTGATTGGTTGAGGTTGACCCTTCATGGTTCCAAAACTTTGGTTTTCTCTATCTGGTTCTCGTCCATGGCTAAGGCTTGGAAGCTATTTGAGTCTTTTTTAGAGGTTTCTCCTATGGGATTATTTCCTTTCTTCCCCACCTTTATTTTATTTTGGATCTTGACAAATCCTTCACCATCCTTTTCCTCTTTATCTTTTTTACAGTGGAAGTTGCATTCTAAGGGAATTCATAAAATAGATGTCTGTGTTCATGCCACTTTCTGCATCTAAAGGAGACATGTTCATAGTCTATGGTTTGGGTCCAATTGTCATCCTGAAAGGAGATAATTATGGATTCTGGTAGGGATTCTACAATGTTTATGTAAACACATATCTTGGCATAGGACATGTATTTTGCGGTCTTGGTAATTTATGACATTTTAACAAAGGATCCCAGGGTGTTCCCAATTCCTTCCAAGGTTTTTGGGTGCTAAAATTCATGGGCTAATGAATAGAGTCTGATCCGGACTAGAGTCATTGTAAAATCCTCTTTCTTAGGGGAAAAAAGTTCAGTCAAGTATCTTAGGTGTAGCTCTACAAAGTTAAAAAAGTATGGGCCTTCATCAAAAATTTTATTTCTATCCTCAGAGCATGTGAAGATTACCATAAAGAAGCCTTTCGATCCCAGTTTAATCTCCATGTCTCCTTTGAATTTCCACCTTGATTTCACCCACACCATTAAAGCCTTTTCCGAGGGCCATATTCCCATAATTTTTTTTACGAGTGCGTGGTCCTTAATATGGTAAATGTAGCTTCCAATCAACGAGGATGTGGCTTCATACCTGGGGTTTGCATCTATCTTGGTCAGACATCTGTTTCTCATTCAATTTTCTTGTTTGGGTTATGTACTATCCCTTAAGTCAGATTATTCTGTGCTGGGTGGACCACTGTCCCTCCCTGCCACTGTGATGTCCTTTGATTACATCAACCTAGACCCCCCTACCACTTCTTCTTTGAATGATTTTGGTGTTACCTTCTATTTAGCCACTATTATCGCCACGTCTACGTCTCATTTTGCAGTTATAGTCTCTGTCGCCTCCAAATATTTAGACACCATTGAAGTCCCAAGACCGTTTCCTCGAGACTTGCACTCACCCTCTTCCCCAAGCACTTCTTGTAACCCTAAACTTCCAAAACAACCTAAAACTCTAGCCTTCTCCACCCACCATTGCTCCCCCTTTAATAATAATTGAAATATTAATTAAAATTATTTTTATAATTTTTTAAATTTCAAAAATAAAAAAAATAATTATTAATCAATGTTTATAACTTTCATAATTGGTCAAATTATGAAAAACATTTTATAATACACAAATTTGTAATATAAAAAAGATTAAGTGGAACAATATTTTCTAGTAATTTATTTTATCTTATCTCCCACATAGTGTGTGTTGCCTTTGAGCCCTTATGTTTTCAAATTTGGTCAATCCCAAAGATCTTTTGTATTAGGCCATTGATTTGAACACTAGATGGGGTCACACCCCCTCCCCCACATCCCCCTTCCAAATTATGAAGTTACTATATTTGAGGCTCTCGTTTCTGTTATTGGAAAGACAATTAAATCCAACCCACAAAATTTGTCAAGATAAATGAAATTCTTAAAGTAACCCTTCCCTCTTCTTATTCTTTGCATATGGCATTGGATATGGCTAGAAAAGGTTTGGTTGGAAAACTTACGGGGATATGTCCTTCACCTAGAGCCATGCCAACCTGGGTACAAAAGAACTGACAAGTTTTAATAAAGGGAAAACTCACTCATTATTTCTATGGAAGAGGCTTCTATGTCTTCCTTTTTTATGCCAAAGAAGATAGCGATCTTATTTTCTGAAATGGGACTTATTTTTTTGGAACCAAGGGCATGTATTTAAACAAGTAGACTCCATATTTCAACCCAGAACATGATTTCCCATCAGTTTCTCCAGTGTGGATTCATTTGTTGCATCTCCCTTTGCATTATTGGAATCAAGAAGAAGTGCAATGTATAGGGGACACCCTAGATATGTATATTGATAGATTTGAACCTAAGGATGATATGTTCACTTGCGCTTGCATATGTGTGTAAGTATACCTAGAAAAGGGATTACCTGAAGCAACACAACTATCTATGGATAGTTGGAACACATACATCATATGGAATATGAGAAACTCCCCTTCAATAAGGAAAGAGGTCCTTACCTAGTCAAATGCATTGACCATACCTATTTTAATGATCATCCCTTTGTCCTTATTCTCCTTGCTAGAGTGTATTTACCCTTGGACCATAAATATGTTGTCTATTGTTTGATGTTTTTGCAGGAATCCACCTTGATTATTGAAAATTATTTTGGGGAGGATCTTATTTATCCTATTTTCCATGATTTTGGTTAAGATTTTATAAGAAGAGTTACGTGGGGATATAGGAACAAATATGGAGAATAATGATGGATTTTCCTCTTTCATAATTAATTCTAAAAGAGAGGAGCTTGTAGTGCCCCTGATTTCATGTTTCTTCTAGACATGTTGGAGCTTATGCTTCAAATCAAATCTAATTGTATCCCAAAAGGCTAAAACAAGTGGATGTAGAAGTCATCGAGCCCTAGTGCTTTGTTAAGATCTAGTCCCCAAATAGCCATAATAATTAATTATTCTACTATTTATTGGTCCATTTCTTCATTCTCAACATCAGAAATCAAGTGGGATATGTTTTATAAAATCATAGCAAAGGAATCAAGATCCTCCTGCTCTTATTCAATATAAAAAACTTCAAAAGGTTTTTGGGTGGTCTCTTTGATTGATAGGATGTATCTCAATCTTAAGCCATCTTCTAATGACATTTCTTTGAAATTATTTATCTGAACTCTAGATTTTTCTTGTTGGTGAAAGGAGGTGTTCATTTCACTATATTTCAGCCATAAGCTCTAGCATTTTAGGTGCCACATCTCTTCCTCCTATCTAGATACCTTATGTAACTTGCTACATAAAGCTCTTTCTTCTTCCTAATGGTGTTTTGTAGTATCTTCCAATTCTATTTTCTCTTTAAGGGATTTAAGTTGAGATCGTATTAGAAATTTTTCTTTCTCTGAGGGAATATACGATATTTTTTCCCAATTCTTGAGGGCTTATTTAACTACTTTTATTTTCTTCTCCCAAATGAAGGTGGGTGAACCCAAAACCCACTTCCCCCATTCCTCTGAGATAATCTCAAAATATATAGGGTTCCAAAGCCAAAGGGGGCTGAATATCAATGGAAGTGACCCAAAATATTAGGAGTGGAGGAACTGAAGAGAAATCGTCTTATGGCTAGAGAAAATCAATGGGATGGTTCTATAAGTTACGAGGCTATTAATTGAAAAGAGGTTTCTCTAAATAAGGAAACGGTCCAATCTAGCAGCAATATTTCCCGATTCAATTTGTCTGTTCGACCATGTGTATTTCCCTTTCATAGGTTTGATATCTACTAAATCCCAATACATCATGCGATATTCATTATTTTCTCTAAAACGGTCACTAACTATGCTACCACCTATTATTTCCTTACTGTTCAAAACATTGAAGTCCCCATCCACACCACTATTGTAAGTAGATTTAGGGTCTTTCAAAGCCTATAGGGAACACCAAAAATATTTGTTTTATTTGTAAATTATAGACATATATACATTGAAAATATTATATTGAATACCTGAGTTGTAATGTACAAGGAAAGATAGAATCCAATGTTGTGTTTGAAGAGAAAATTCTAGTTGAAATGAAGAGTTGTCCTAAAGTGTGCAAATACCTCTTAATGCTCGTATTGAACTTGTCGTTGTTCCTTTACACCTTTTCCACTACATTTTTCCAATATTAATCATTTTTATTTCCTCAATCTTGGTTTCCTAGAGTGGGAGGATAGTTGGATTTTCTGATTTTATCAAATCTCTCATGCCTTCGTCTTTAACTTTGCTACCCATTCCTCTGCAATTCCAGGAGAAAATATTCATTATTTAACTATAGAGCGTTTATGTCCTCCACTTTGCAGTGGATAACTGATTCCAGGGTTATTATCACTTTGAGTTCTATCTCCCAATAATTTTTCTATGGTTATTTAAATACCCAATACTTTCTCCTTATTTGTTTCTTCTTTCATTTTTTCTTTCGCCGACTTTCTGTCTACCATTTTGTGTTTTCTCTTTTCCTCCTCCTCCTCCTCTTTGTGCTCCTCTTCCAATTGTTGATGGGATTTCTTCCTTTTTAATATGATTAAATAAATATGAGGCTTTTAAAAAGCATGCTCAATTTCCTCCTGATGTTTTGAAAGGAGGTCATTATTAGCTTATGAACAAGGATTAGTTTGATATTCTACGAAGACAGATGAAATAGGTGAAAACAAAGTTGTGTCTTCCTTGACTAAGGGAGAAACCAATTCCAAAAAAAAGATGGGTTCTTCCCAAGAAAGAGTTTCAAACTTGTTTTCAGATGATCCCATTATTCCTTCTTGAGGGTTTCAACCTAGAGATAAAGAAATACTTCCTTGGATCTGCATTGAAGAAGCAAGTTTTGGCATCATCGAAGTTGCTTGGCTCTTGATTGTAGATTTACTAGAAAGATCCATTTTACTTGAATATGAAGGGGCCAAATGTGATGTATTTGAGATGGTTTGTTGCTTAGAGCACATTTTACTTGCCACTAATCTTCCTTTCAATAATATTTTTTGGTTGAAGGGATATTTTTCTTGCAATCCTTCAGGAAGTGTCCATATTTAGGGCAAGTTTTTCATTTCAAGAGAAGTTTTTCATAATCCAATTGCTAGAGATGTTTCCAATTGTCTAGGGTTAGGAATATATATTTTGATAGTCCTTCCTATAAATTGAACTCAATACAGATCTTGGAATAGGTGAACATCCCAACCTTGGGTTCATATTTACCTTTGTATCTCCCCAAAGAATTCCCAATACACTTGAGTGAATATTCATTCCAACAATGAAGAGGCAAGTGAGGTAAACATACCAAAACCAAAAGAAGGGTCATTAAGCTTAGAATTGAAATCATGATTCCATCTATTTAAGTACATTCCTTTGGTGCTAAATAAGTAGGAACCATTTATAAAGATGAGATCCACGTCCTCCTTGGCTTCAAACAAAAAAGAATAAAAATATATATCTCAAAAGAAATGTGTGAGCTTTCCTCTAACTAAAATATGCTAATTTTTTTTAGCCCATATGGTCATACATATAGGAGAAGGCCAAACCCTAGTAAATTGGCCAATAATGCCTCTTTCAACTAAAACAAGAGCTATATCATGAGAGGAGGAGACAAGAAGAGGAACCTATGGAATATTATCAAGTTTATTGACAAAGAAAGAGTTTTAAGGCTTGATGGATTTCCCAGTGGCCATAGTGAGGGTGTGAAAGGCCAAAGCCTCAACATCTAGAGGGGGAGGGAAGCCCCCTCTAGGATCCAAATCCATGTTGAATGGTTATAGGATGCCAACAACAATGAAGAAACCCTAGCAACACACAAAAGTGAACCTAAAAAATAATCAAATTAGTTTCCAAATATTAAAAAGTCAATACAAAGTTACAATTTTAGCAAAAATTGCATGGTTGAATTCTAGTGATGACAAAACAAAAAATTTCAAGTTCATAGGATATTTAGTTTTCTTCATTTTTTTCTAATAAAGTATTTTTAGCTTAGTCTAATACTCACTATCACTATGTATCTCATAAGAATTTGTTATTTTATCACTAAGTACTAATTTTCTTCTTTACTCTACCTACAAGTAAAAATATAATTTTCATCTTCTAGTTTGGGGTTTATGATCTCTCCTTATATTAGTCTTCTTTTATTTGCAATTTATTCACTCCACCATAATTTTATTTATTTTTACATTGTGATTGTACTTTTAATGGTATCAATATTCCTAAGAGAGACCTTATCATTTATTCTCAAATGGTTAGGCCAAGAGTTTGCATCTTTAAACCTCTCACACTTCAATCTTTAGCGACTTTTAATTATTTTTGAAACAATACTATGAAACCTTTGAATCTTCATGTTGATTAGTTTATATATATAAGTTTGTGTTTACTAATTTAATTTTAATATTATTAATTATAAAACACTTAATTTTTTTCAATTTTTCTCCAAATTTCTTTAGAAATACTACAATCACGTATTTCAAAAACATATAATATCTTCACTAACAAGCATACAAACTAAGCCTTTTTTTGTCCCATAAGCATATCAAACAAACCTTATGACAATAACGATCAATTCAAAAAAATATCTTTCAATCCCTTTAATAGATAAAAGAGTGAAATTAATTTTATATATCTATTTTTTCCTTATTTATAAAGTTAAATTGTATATTAATTTCTTTTAAATTATATAATTTAAAATTTATTATTATTTGTTTACATTGTATATGTTACACCATTTCCATGGGCATTTCACTTCTTTCAATATAATTACTTTAAACATTTTATTTCTCTATTTATGTTGTTTTTTCATAAATCCCATTAACCAAGTTTGAACTTAAAGATGGAAAAGTGGAAATCAAAATGAAGAATCAATAATGTATGATGTTTATGAATTTCAGAAGCATTTGCTTAAGTGAATTAATTGCATTAAGAGGTTCCTTTTATAGATTAGTATGAGGGAGATGTGTATGATCCAGATTGTATAGGGAATGTAATGATACACATATATGAATATAGGAAAAAGCAAAATAACACAATGAAAACTCAATTTCTATTAATGAATAAAATAGCAGAATATCATAGAACACAAACTGGCTAGAATGGTGGTAGTTTATCTTTCAAGAGAGAGAGAGAGAGAGAGAGAGAGAGAGAGAGAGAGAGAGAGAGAGACTATTCTCATTCACCAAAAGATCATACAAGAGTCCAAAAGGATTTCCTTTTAATATAAATCAATAACCTTAAAGTTACAAAACCCTAACCCTAGGAGGTGAAGCGCCAAAAATGTGTTTTTGGGCCCGAGGTGGTTAGTTTCTACATCAAAATCCCATGGGTGAAACTTTCACATACAATCTATGTTTGACATGCATAATAGCTCATTGGAAAGAAATAACTTAGGACTACAATATTGCACCATAGATTGGGTGTGTCAAAGAAAAACCCAAGCCCTGAAATTTCCCCAGAAACATCATTTAGGGTCTCAAAATGGGTCTGAAAGTTTAGGACCCAGAAAATCCTAAATATCGTAATAAAACTACCAAGCTGAGGAACCTTTTTGAGTTAGTTGAAGCGGTGGGTGGCCAATGATATCCACTTGTATCAATCCTCCCCCCTTAGGAAGAAATGGTCCCTATTGCGTCAAGTTCCGGTAATATATGGGGAAACTTTTGTTGAATCTGAATCTCAGTGAGCCATTTGCCTTGTTGAAAATGTTGTCCTTCTTTGACAACCTGATAGAGTTGTATGTTCTGCTAGCATTCCCTTTGTCTTGGTGTCCATGACTCAATCCACTATAGCCTACTCAAGGTAGCAGTGATTGAGTTTCGTAGGGGCTAATTGCTCAACCACCTCTGAGGTGTCCAACAAATGTGGGAAATAAGGTCGAAGCAACTCCACATTAAATACCAAGTGCAAACCAAGGAAATGAGGAATACTCAATTTGAAAGCGTTTTCACCCACATCCTTTGTGATGGTGTAAGGCCCATATTGGAGTGTTCTGAGCTTCTCGTTGAGTCATGTGATGTGATCTTTATCCAAATGCAACCATACCTTGTCACCAACCTGAAACTTGTGTGGAACTCACTATTGGTCATATTGCTCCCTGCAATTGACATTGGAATTCTGTAATATATTATGAGCTTGTTGTTGGAAGTGTTGGATCCATTCAATACATTTTTCTACTCTGGTCTACCTCATTCTGAGTGTGGGAGGACTCCGTAGGTTAATATGGAACATGAAGAGATACATCAATGGGGGCCAATGGAAGGAACCCCAAGAACACTTGAAAAGGGTTGTGACCAATAAAGATATGGATGGATATGTTATAGTTATACATAAAATATGGAAGGCTCTCATTCTATGTACATGGATTCTTGGAGTTATACAAGTGCAAGATATGCACAATCTTCCTATTGATCTCTTTTTTTTCCCATTTGTTTGGGGGTGAAAGGAAATCGATTTGGTAAACTTGGTGTCCATAAGAGACCATAGGCTAGACTAGACGACAATGAGGAACGTATTGTTCCTGTCTAAAATTATGGTCCATGCACTAGTACAAATGGGCAAAAAATCCGATGTTATAATCCGACAGTATGCAGTACTGTCATAATTGTTTTGCAATTTTAGTATTTTTTTTTAAATGCACGATATTCATCAAATATCCAATGAGCATGGAGTTGGATATCCGATGGGTGTTTAGTTTGACCAAGTCAATGATCCATTCGTTGGACATCCGATGTTCGACCAATTCAATAAATTTGGTGTCAGATATCTGACGGTTGACGAAGTCAATGTTTTTTCCCGTTAGACAACATCCCTTTGGTAAAATATAAATAAGTTTGAAATATTAGAGATGTTCAACATTGTTGCTACACTATCGACAATTTGCATAGGTTATAGGGGATATTTTTTGGTCAAAATACTCAAATTTTTTATTTTGTTAATTGCATTACAAATAGTTAAGCTACAGAGGTTGATTTTTGAAGACAATAATCATTGAAAGTTTGGTAAGGAAAAATGTCACATAACATTCCTCCAGGAGGAGTACAACGAAACGTGAGATTTGCATTAGAGGATTTGGGTGATGGAAAATGTTATTTCCCTTGTAAAAAATGCAGGGGCTATAATAGTAGGAGAGTTTTAATAAAAATGACAAGAAAAAATTGTAGATATTATGGACACCTTGAAGGCATGCATGAATATCATCCCTTGGTAAGTTATTCATTAAATGTCTTTATATTGCAAATTATTTTTGTAAACATTTGTATGTTAAATGTAGAAGAGGAATAATATGGGGTTTATTGGTTAGCAGGTTTAAGGTTTAGGGGTACAAGGAGTAAGGGGTTTGTAAAGTACCCAAACACCCCTAGCCGGGCACGCTACCTCAAGAACTCTGTTCGAAACTGAAATTCGAATTCTGATGCCTTTTAATTATTAAAGAAACATAATAACAAAACATGCAATAATAAAGATTCATGCTACAATATAAATAATGCTCAAACATGCCATGCATAAAAATAACCAGCAAGCATGCATGTTATAACATATGAATCTCAGAGACAATAATTCATACACAAGAGAAATAAATATACAACAAAGAAAACACATGACATAGAGCACTTGTCTTAAGAAAAATGGTTCACCAACTGGCTCCAGACCAAGGAATTTCCACCCAATTGTAGACATTGTTGTCCCAAGTCTCAACAATAATGTCACCCCCGAGCTAGGGCTATGAATCCACAAGGACGGCTCCATGGTATCACTCATCTTTCCAAACCACTCATCACTCAAGCTCTCACATGATTCTCAACATACACAACAATCCAAGTACACTAGCTCTCTTATATCCATCATGCACAACCCAAGAGAATGGACCCCCTTCTCTGCCACGCAGTGCCTCAGGTTTTCCACCTCCTTCCAGGGCTCCAATGCATTTGGTCAAGAATTTCCATGCTGGGAATCTCAGGATTCACAGCCGTGAGCATAAATTAACAGTTTCCAATGCATCTCATACATGTAGGCATTAATTCATGGTTGGAATACACCAACAATCATTACAACCAACAAAATAATGGCTCCTCTCCAACAATTCGTTTTTCCTTCCCAAGCCAAGATCCAAATGAATGAGGAATGATGAATGGGTGAAAGAGTGAATGGAGAGAGAGAACATAATTAAAGGTGAAAACCATAAAAAATGAGTGAACAAGGTGAGTGAAGGAGAAGAACCCCCAAAACAACCCACAAGATGGGTTTAAATATTTACTTGCAATCAAGAAACACATGGCCTTCCCCAAGAAGCTCATGTAACCACTTCTCTCCATTAAAAAAATATGGGTAAACAAAATATGATAAAAATGAATTAGCCCCTCAAGCCCCCTCTCTTGTGGAATCATATCCCCCTATAACTCTTGTCCTTGTCTGTATTACAACCAACGATGTATTTTATTATTAATAATGATCAAAACATTACATTTCCTAGGCACACTGACCTCTTTTAATTGTTTGGTCACTCTGGCCTTTCATATATTAAAAAAATACATTATTTAATATGGGGCTAAAAACCGGGGTATTACATTCCCCTCCCCCTTATTTTGGCACTGTCTGCAGTGCATATACAAAACATAAATCAAAATTTCAAAATTTATTCAAAAAGTTGTGGGTACTCTGCCCGCATGGAATATTCATGCTCCCAAGTAGCATCTATAGGACTGTAACAGGTCCAATGAACTTTTAACAAATCTATAACTTGATTACAGAGAATTTTGACTTTTTTGTCCAATATGCGCATTGGCTGGACCTGGAAGTCTCCCTTTGTCTCCACCTGAATCATATGCCAATCAATAACATGGTTAGGATCATGTACATATTTTTTTTAGCAATGAGACAAGAAATACATTATGCACATTCATGGAAGCAAGAAATGCAAGCATGTATGCAACTGACCCTATTCTATCCAATATCTCAAATGGACCACAGAATCTCACTGCTAGCTTTGTACAACTACCCAACTTCAATGAGCTCTTCTAGGGATTCACTTTCAAAAGCACATGCTCCTCCACTGTAAATTCTCTAGTTTTCCTATTCTTATATGCATAATTTTTCTATCTATCTTGAGATGCCTTTAAATTATTCATAATTCTAACCATCTGGTCTTCCATGTCCTTGAGAAATTCTAGCCCAAGTACCACACTATCTCCTAGGTTGTCCCAACTCACTAGAGTATTTCATTTCCTACAATACAAAGCTTCAAATGGGCTCATTTTCAATGAAGCTTGATACCCATTATTATAGGCAAACTCAACCAAGTGCAAGTAATCTTCCCGCTTAGATGGCTTATCCATCACATACATTCTCGACATGTCTTCAATTACTTGGTTGAATCTTTCTATTTTCCCATCTGACCGTGGATGGTATGTTGTGCTAAAGTTCATATTTGTACCAAATCCATTAAACAATCCCCTCCAGAAATTTGAAGTAAAATTTGTATCTCTGTTTGAAACAATTGTCTTGGATATTAGGCAACCTAGCAATCTACCTCATGTAATTTCTGCAATATTATCTATTGTATGAGTCATTTTTACAGTAAAAAAATGAGAAGCCTTTTTCAGTTTATCAATCACTACCATGATTGAATCATGTTGTCTTGTTGTCCTGAGAAATTTAGTTATAAAATAAATGATTACCACTTCCCATTTCTTCTCTAGAATTGATAATCGTTGTAGAAAACCCACTGCGTGCCTATGCTTAGCCTTCACTCTCTGACATTCCATACATATAGCAATGTAATCAACATCATCTTTCTTCATTCCTAGCCAAAAGAAGTAGCTTCTTACTGCTGCAATTTTTTTTTGGTAACCAGGATGTCTGACATATGAAACATTATGCATTTCTTTAAATACCAAATTCCTAAGTTCTCTGGAACTAGGAACATAAATTCTATTTTTATGCATAAGTAATCCATATTCCTTCATCTCATATTCTTTAATTTTCTGTTGTACATTTTCCTACTATAAGATTTCCTTTGCCTATAGGTAATGCTGATTGGTAACAATAACATCTAAAATTCTGCTCTTTAAATATGATTGATGCATACTAACAACTGTAGCATGCATGAGATGTACTCTTCTACTAAGTGCATCCACAACTTTATTTTCTTTTCCTTTGATATGATTGATGTCAAAATCGTATTCACTTAAAAATTCTAGCCATCTCGTTTTCCTGTCATTCAAAGTTGGTTGTTCAAAAATATATTTTAGACCACTATGGTCTGTTCTTAATTCAAATCTCTTCCCCATGAGAGATAATTCCTACACATATTCAATGCATGAACTATGGAAGCAAGCTCCAAATAATGTGTGGCATAGTTCCTCTCATGTTCTTTACGCTTCCTAGACTCATAACCACTGACATGTCCATTTTGAGTGAGGAATCCATCAAGTCCTTCCTTGCATGCATCTGTACATACCACACAACTTTCATTTGGGTCAACAATATTTAAAATAGGTGCACTAGTAAGTAATTCTTTCAACAAATTAAATTTATCTTCACACTCAGTTGTCCATTCAAATTTAATTCCCTTCTTTTGCAAAAAAGTGATGGGATGAGAAATCTTAGAGAACCCTACTATAAATATTTTGTAGTAACCAACTAATCCCATAAAAGATATGACTTTTGAAACATTCTTGAGTGTTGGCAATCCTCTAATGGCTTCAATATTTTCTGGATCTAATGCTATGCCTTATTCTAAAATAATGTGTCCCAAATAATGGATCTGTTCTTGGTAAAAATAACACTTAATAAGATTGGCATAGAGATGATGTTCCCTCAACACTTGTAACACCAACCTCAAGTGATGTCCATGCTCTTCCTCATACTTATAATAAATAAGTATGTCATCCAAGAACAAAATGAAAAACTTATCCAGATAATTTATGAATATGTCATTCATTAAGTACATAAAGATAGATGGTGCATTGGTCAGTCCAAATGGCACCACTACAAACTCATAATGCCCATAGCTGGTTCTAAAGGATTTCTTATTGATGTCTTCTTCCTTGATTCTTACTTGATGGTATCTTGATCTTAAGTCTATTTTTGAAAATATTATTTCCCCTCTTAGTTGATCAAAGAGGTCATCAATTCTAGGTAGAGGGTATTTGTTCTTCATAGCAGCTTTATTCAGCTGTCGAAAGTTAATACACAACCTCAATGTTCCATCCTTCTTTTTGACAAAGAGTACTGGTGCTCCCCAAGGTGAAACACTTGGACATATGTACCATTTATTCAATAACTCTTCCAACTACATTTGTAATTCTTTAAATTAAGGTGTACTCATTCTGTAAGGTGTTTTTCATACTAGGGAAGCTCCTGGTACTAAATCAATAGATAAATCTCTCCCATTTTGGTGGAAATCCTAGTATTTCTTGGAATACATCTTCAAACTCTTGTAGTACTGAAAAATATTCAAGGCTTGGCCCTTTTTTCCTTTTTGGCTCCACATGGGCTGAATACAATTGAAATCCTTTCCTGAAACATTTCTTTAGCTGTAACGTTGAAATCTCTCGTACAGAAATGGGTCTTGGAATTCCTTTCACAATGCTCTGTTTTCCTTCTTTATCAAGACAATCTAGGACAACATGGTGCTGGTCCAACCAATCCATTCCAATTAGGATGTCATAAGATCTTAATCGGATGATATTCATATCTACAAATGTATTTACTCCATTAAGATTTACTGGACAACTTCTGATAGTCTCATTGATCCTTCTTTTGGTTCCAGTGTCTAGCTGAACCAAAATTGACTTTCCTAGATTACTTTTCTCCAAATGTAAGCTATCCACTATTTTAGGATCAATATAACAATGAATTGGTCTTGAATCGATTAAAATAGAAACATGTTGATTACTGATCTTACCTTTCACTTTGATAATATTGGATTGGTACTCTTCTTGTCGATCTTCTAAGGCTGTATATATCCTTCCCATGTCCTCCATTTTTGTAGCCTCTTGGATTTTGTGCATGGTCTTTGATTTATCTCCTCTATGAGGGAAATCCCTGTATAGGTGATTTTCCTTGCACCCCAAACATTGGATTTGTGGTATTCCTCTTTCCCCCAAGGAATCCTCTTTCTTGAATTCCTCCTTAGCATAATGAACTTGTTGATTTTTATTAGGGTTGTTTCTATTGAAAGGAGGTTTGAACCCCTTCCTCCTCAGATCAAATTTATCCTTCTTGTTATCCTTACAATATTTATGCATGGATTCTCTGTCCTTTCCTTGCTAATACAAGTACTTATCCCTTTTTATAGTCTCAATCAATGTCCTAGGCTCATCATATTGAATATTCTCTTTATAAAATGAAGGAAGTCCACTCAAAAACCTCTGTATTTTCACCTTCTCATCCTTTATAAACCCCACATATTTTAGCAGCCCCAAGAACTTATTTTCATACTCTACCATGGTCATGCTTCCCAGACTTAGCTCAGATAAATATTGCATTTTATTTTCATAGAAGTGATCTGAAAGGTACTCCTTCTAAAAATATTTCTTGAATTTATTCCAAGTGATATTGGTCTCATTAATGTTATCAACTTGCTTCAATTGATCCCACCACATAGAAACTTTCCCATGTAAATGGTATGTGGCAATTCTTTCTTCTAGGTTTGAGGAGTAGTTGTGCAATTGAAAATACCTCCTGAGTCCAAGCAACCATGCTTCAACATCATCTTCCCTTTATCTTTCACCATAAAAGGATGGTGGCTTAAGTTTCCTCAACAATCCTTGCAAACTGTCCAAATCATGCCTTCTTATTTGGTTCCTAACAAGAGACACTTATGGATTGGTTATGGAGCCTTCTTATGCATAAAATTTCCTTGTTGAGTAAGGAGGGGAGTGATGTCTATGAGTTATGCTGGCACTTCTTGAATTAACAAATCTTCTGTAGTTACCCCTTCTTTCATGATATCTTTCTTCTTCCTCATGCCTTAAGCCCGATCCATTCCTTTCTTTCCCATACAACCGATTTAGGATTTGCAATACTTTAGAATTTATCTGATTTTTTTTTCATCAACCTCTGATTTTTCTATCTTTTCAGACTCACCGACTCACATATTTACGGACTTACGAACTCATAAAAATCCAAAAATTAGTCATTTTTTCTATATTTTTGGACTCACAGACTCATAAAAATTCCAACACTTAACCACTTTTTTCTATCTTTTTCAGACTCACGGAATCGAAGACTCACAGACTTACAGACTTACAGACTCATAACAAGTTCAACACTTAGTCATTTTTGTATCTCCACTAGTAGATCGCACGTTGAGATTTAATATCCTATTGACTGGACGATCTTGGCTCATCTAGCGGTTTCAACAAAATCAACGATCACGACTTAATCAGGCATTGGGATGGACAATTCTTATTCATTTTGGGATATTACAACTCTCAATTTGTTCAACTCCCCCAGAGTTATATCTTCCGAAGTGGTCATAAAGTGATGATGACTGGTTACCGTCAGTTAACACCTCCCCTTATGCTATCCTTCCACCATCTTAATCCAACGACTGTGAATTAACGAGATGGGCAATACTTATTCATTTTTGTACTTCATCACTTTGGGACTGTGAGATATTACAAATCTCAAGTTGTTCAACTCCCCTGGAGTTATACCTGCTAAAGTGCTTACCCTATCCTTACACTATTTAATCTGACCATTGAGAAAAGTCCCAAAGGAATCTTAGATCGACAGTCTGCATGATTTCATTACTTCGGGACTACGACACTTTTGCTGATAAAAGAAGTTGGACATTCCCGAAGGCCATAATCCTAGAGATAACATGGAATGTTGATGTCACCTATGGTGGCATGGACCCATGGTATGTGTTCCATCTGTCACTCGAAAATGGACATGTTGGGGTCCAAAAGGCACTGAAATCATGTGACATGTGTCCCCACATGACACCCCATCCATGTGTCATAAGACACGTCATCCACCAAACAGACGGTCCACATTCCTCTGCCTCAGTTTTGACAGCCTATGTAAATTTGCAATTGTGGCTTTATACTCCATGGCTTCGGCACTTCGCAACTTCGGTACTTTGCGGCTTCGGTACTTCGTGGTTTTTCCTAGTCTGTAGTAATCGCCAAAGTGGTGAAGTTTCGTAGTCCCAAAACTTCGCCATCCTTGTACTCTTGATCTAACGGCTCACATTAATCCTGAATTCCTTCCTCGATCTTTCTAGGACTCAAAATTCTTTACATACGGAGGGTCAACATCGAATGATCACGATCAACGACAAATATTTCACCAGAAATTCTGATCAGATCAGACGACCAACAAGATTTTGCGACTCCGACATTCATGATTTCATGCTTTTACTTTGTTGCCAATAATCATCTAAGTGGCGAATTTCTAGAGTTTTCTATCTCCTTCTTGTCTTCGATCAAAGACTGACGATTGACCAATTCGATCTAACGATTGGGACTTAATCTCTCCCAGCCTTTGGCTTTGCCTTTATCTGATGGTTATTGTTTTACTGAATCACAATCTAATGATCTATAGCTTCCTTGATTCAACGGTTGTGATTGCTCTTGAAATTCAAAAGGGAACGATCACGATTCCATGATCCTTTACAAAGGATATATGTCTATGCGATCCTATGGCTTCTACACGATTTATGCAATGTTATTTCTCCTGAGCTTAGGATCTCAAAGACATAAAATTTCATAATGAAAATACCATGTCCAACAGTTTCGGCCCATACCATTCCAGTGTTTCTGTTGGACACACCTACCACACTTAGAGGGGGGGTGAATGAGTGTGGGGATATTTTTCCCAAAACTTCCCTTTTACACAAAATTCATTAGTTAGCAATCACCATTAACACATTATTTATTGTTGTCATTTATAACTAGTTATATGTGAACATATATTAGTAGCACATATCAGCAATATATCATCAACAAGTCATCATCATGAGGAACAAAAAGAACACAAGATGTATGTACAATTTTCTTTTTATTACAGACTACAATCCTTGGGGGTTTTCAGCAACAACTGAATATAGTACAACTCTACAAGAGCACCAGCTCTATAATGCAAGACTCGTCTTACATCCTCAGCACCAACTAAGATGAGGCAACAATCCTCAACACATATCAATCTGCAACAAGTATGTGACCTTTTAGTAGTGCAACACGTGTATGTACACATCCTACCAGTAGTACAACTCGCGTGTATACGTGCCCAAGCAGTACTACAACCTGCATATATCATATGATCTTCTTAGGGTTTATCTCTCAAGATCAACTCAGATCCTCTGCAACCAATTCATCATTCTCTTCTATCTCTCACTATCCAAACTGACCACCAACTAGTCACAACACATCCAAGCTCTCCAATAGCTTACTCATGCTCCATAACCAATCAATATGAATGCTAACTCAATCATGTATAAGAAACTAGTATACCATAGAAATCATATCACAACTGAATCACAAGAGTATTGCTTACTCCATCAACCAACATAAACCACATCACAACAACCATGCCAAGAATGCCCTAGGCATTCAAAACACAACAAGCAATACTATCCATCAAGACAACAATGAAACCATACCAGTGTCTTAGTGACAAATCTGAGCCCATAGAGTGCAGATCTGGAACCTACTTCAGTCTTCAAAAGATTGTCATCATCTCAGCCAAAAATCTCCATGATTTTATCCACTGTATGCTTCCTGTACACAGACAACCCATGTACTATATGCTCCCTATACACAAACAACTCGTGTATACGCACCCTAAACACAGACAACCTGCGTACGCATCAGAAAATAGGGTTTTGTTGTAATTCCGAGAATTTCGCCGTCTTGATCTTAGACTTGCCGAAACTTCAATGCATCCATGAGATCCTCCCAATCTCCTATCTCTCAAAATATATCTTCAATCATGCTCAAGAGATCCACACCAAAAATGCTCTCACAAGAAGTTCTCCATTGATCCACAAAAAATATATTTTACAAGAGACCATTGCTATCTTATTTATACTTTCATCCTCTAGGTCACTTAACCCATTTTTAGGTCACTTAACCTATTTTCCTTATGTTAGGGTTAACCACTTTCCATAAATAGAAAGTTCTCCAATACTTTATCATTTAAAATTCCTTCTTGATTTTGTTACCTTACTTTATCATTCCTTGATTTTGTCACTTTACTTTATCATTTAAATAATCCACCTTGACTTTTTCACTTTACTTTATCATTTAAATAATGATATCTTCTTTTAAGGAACTTTGACTTCTTTGACCTTTGGGGGCTTCATGCCTTCATATGGGGGTCCTTCAACTTCGTAGGGCCATAACTATCAAACTATGAGGAGTTATGTGACATTCCACATACCACCAAAAATGGCATGAAAAGAACTATCCATCTATGATAGTTTCACCAACAAATTCAATGATCTTCATATCATTATTCCACATACAACCATGGGTCCTTCAACCATTCTTCTAGGATAACTCAATTTGCAAAGCATCTTCCCGTGAGGGCTTTCACCATAAGGGGACCACTTTGGAGTTCATACATTTGTACACTTTATCAACCATGATAAAACTATAATGATTCATCTTTGCATCAATAAAACTATGCATCATATATCAAATAATCCATCTTCATCATGTATCAAGGAAAACTCATTGATCCATCTTCATCGATTGGTTTCCACTTGGCATATATCATTCTCATCAAGGAAAATACATCTACATTGTTCATCAATCAATCAATCAATCAATTTTCATCAATCAAACAATTGACATCAATCAATGACATTAATCTATCAAACCATTGGCATCAATGACAACCAATGACATCAATCTATCAAACCATTGGCATCAATGACAACATGATCCAACAATTTGCCCCTTTGGAATTGATGGAAATACCAACATTGATGTCAACAAAAATTACCAATTATTGATGTCAACATGTAGCTAATGCATACTCTATGTCAATAGTCAATGTGACTATCTCTCCCAATCAATAATCATCAATCACATCAGCAATAGTCAATGTGACTATCTCTCCCAATAAAAAATCATCAATCACATAAGCAATAGTCAATGTGACTATCTCTCCCAATCAATTTTCATCAATCACATCAATGTGTCTATCTCTCTCCCTTTTACATCAATGGAAAAGGGCCATTCTCCTCTTGGGGCTGCTCCGCCTGTCTAAATGCCTTTGATCTTCCTCTGAATAATCTCTCCCTTTTTGAATAGGGGATATCACTCTAATGTAATGCTGAATATACATCGCTCATACTCCCCCTATGACCATCGCTCCTCCTAGAATTATGCCTTTGTGCTCTTTCTTCAAATATAGGGCTATTTTCTAGGTATGTATCTGATAAATATCTCCTCCTAGAATCATGGGAAGAAGAATAACTCCCCCTAAGGGTATGTCTCCCCCTATATTCTCTGCAAGATGAACAATATGCTACCATATGACGATCCTTGGACCTATTCATGCATCAAACTCATGCCATACCAAGCATCATGAAGCATAATATATGTCAATAATGAAATAAAGAATCATGAGAAAAATATCAACCAAGTACATCATGTACCAAAATGTGTGCTCATCATGCACAAAACCCATGTACATCAACATCATGTAATGTGCCAAAATATATCATCCATGGAATGTATCAATCATATGCCTCTATCAACATGCCAACATGTGCATCTACCAATATGCCAACTATGTGCATCCACCAATGTGCCAACCATGTGCATCTACCAATATGCCAACCATGTGCATCTACCAATATTCCAACCATGTGCATCTCCCAATATGGAAAATCATGTGTCATGTCACTCATGATATGTCTCTACCATGAACCAAGTGCCACAATCGTGTATTTCAAACAAATGCCAATTGTTGTGCTAATCAAGTAATGCCAATGCCATCTATGAGTGTACCAACTATGTACATCAAAATGTATCATGACTTATACCAAGCAAGTACATAACCATGCACCAATACCACAA
Organism: Picea engelmannii; assembly: GCA_009831015.1. Taxonomy (NCBI): domain Eukaryota; kingdom Viridiplantae; phylum Streptophyta; class Pinopsida; order Pinales; family Pinaceae; genus Picea; species Picea engelmannii. The sequence continues at coordinate 163,579 of ML798124.1, forward strand.
TATGATGAATCCCCATACATGTATGCCAAATCCTCCATAAGATATGTTCCAATCAAACTGTTAGTAGGTGCCTCTACCAATGTAACAATCATGCATCAACTATATGTACACCATTATCACCTCATCCATATTACCAACCACATGTCACAATGCGTAGCCCATCCATATTATAAATGCATGCATCAAGCTTTCCAACAAGTAAGCTTCCAATACATCATCAAGATATATCACATAACCAAGGTGTCATAACTTCACTGACATAACTAGCATTGTTCTTTAACTGAAAATGCATTAATCCATACTCATGGGTTAGTGCCATGCACCCAAGATTTTATTTTACATCGTCACCTTACATAATCCAATATAGAATCATGAAAACCTGCAACAAATAGTGTCAGAACCTGCAATAAACCATGTCATACCTTGCATCACATAGTTATACCATCACATCAAATTGAAACCCCTATGCATAGCCCTTTTCCTTAGGCTTCACCACATATACGCGGTTTGCTGCACAACAGAACGTGTATGTACGTGACCTATACAAGGCCAGCCTGTGTATGTATGCAACTAATACCACTGTCACCCACGTATACCTGAGTATATGACATACTTGAGCTTCCCTTCGGACTTTCTTTCTGTTATGGTTGCTTTGTCTTCTTTACCCACTTTTGTAGGTGTCCCTCCTCCTCAGAAATTGAGCTATGAGCATCCATATTTTCAAATATGTCTCACTTTCTTACCTCATTCCTTCTTCTATCCATGCTATGTGAAGTCCTCATCATGGAATTTCTTATTGTGTTCTAGCAATCCTGGGATCTGTGGCCAAATCCACTACAGCTGTAGAATCTCATGGAATTATAGTGAACAACAATATGTCCTACTTTATCACATCTCCAACACCTTATGCTGTTATGAAATATTCCATTATATCTTCTTTCATAAGATCTACATTCAAAAGCTTTGTGACCATATTCATTACATGAATAACAATGCCCATGAAAAATACTTGCATACCTTTGATTTGGTGTCCCAAAGATAGCTTCTTGATGTCTTCCTTGCTTTGTTCTTTTGAAATTTTCTTTGCCCTGTGTAGATGGTTTGTTTGTAACATTGTCTTCCTTGTTTGATGTACTTACCTCATGCTTCTTTGAGGTGCTTGCTTCAACATGTGTAGCTTCTTCTTTGTATCCAAGACCTGATTTATCATATGGTGATCTTTGAATTTCCGAGATCTCTTCCAAGATTTGTGAGCTATTCAAGAATTTGTTTGGCTTCTCTACCTTCTTTCTAAGGTCAACAATTTCAGCTTCTAACTTACAAAATGACTCTTCCTTTTCAATTATTTGATTCTTCAATAATTCCTCTATCCTTTTGGCTTCTTCAATTTGGGTCTTGAGATGGACAATAGTTTCAAAATTTTTGCTAATCTCATCATCTACCTTCATATATTCTTTTTCATTCTTTGGTCTTGTGATATCTTCTTCCTTTTCTTCCAATTGAGTCTTATTTCTCTCTTCTCATTCTTTGAGCATTCCCTTTAACTTCAAGATGTTCCTTTGACTCCTCCTAAGAAACTTCTTAGTGTTATCTGAAATATAGTTATAGTGTGTATAAAAATGATCACTTCTATATCTATATAAACCCTCTTCAACTTATTTTTGAAGTTCTAATAGATTTTCTTCTATTCTTTCCATGGGATAAATATCATCAAACTTTACACAAACTGTTTCTAGATCATCTTCTTCACTTGAGAAAAATTCAGCATCATCACATTTTGAATCATTGCAATCAAGAGTCTTTGGAGTTTCTTTACCTTCAAGATCTTCCTTTTTTCCAACATTATCACATGATTCTTTTCCTTTATTTGAAACGTCTTTAATATCTTCATTTGTGCTAACATCATCACTTGATTCTTTGTCTTCATTTGAAATGTTTTCAAGATCAAATTTAGAAATAATGCATTCGAGAGTTTTTGGAGATTCTTTACCTTTGGTAATCTTGATGGAGTGGTCTTCAATATTGGTGCATACCCCCCTTCGAACTCCCGGTATCCAAAATACTGAAGTACCGAAGCCTGAAATGTTGATCTTCCGCTCCAAAGGGAGATCAACGACTCATAGCCTCCCCTGATCCGATGGCTTAGATCCTTTCAAGATTTCACAGGTCAAGAGTCCCAAACTCTTACCCTTTGCATGCTTGGTGTCCAAAATGCTAAAATCCTCATTTCGGGGACTTCCCCAAACCTCAACTGCTGCCATGTATCCTCCTGCGATGAACGGTCCTGATTCTTTTGGGATTTTGGGAGTCAGGACTTCCTGTCTCGCAACTCTTCCTCCTCGAACTCCTGGTATCTGAAACCTCGATGGCTTCCATATTTCTGCCACTCGCCCTCTCAATGATGGATGGTCCTGATCTTTTTGGGACTTTGACAAGTCTTTCCCTTTGCATATACGAGGGTTAAACCTCGTGCACCTTCTCCTGGATCCGATGGCTATCGACTCCCTGCACTAGATCTGACGGTCCATGTATGTTCTTCTGTGCTCTCTCGTCCTAGTGCCTAGACACGAAAATCAATGGTCCAGATATTTTCCTCTACCTGATCCAACAATAGCTATGCTCCCTCCTAAGGTTGCGTTTCTTCCTTCCCCTTGGAAGATTTCCAAAATTTTCAAAGGCCTCGGCCTTTTCTTTTGCTGCGAAACCTGTATCCTCGCTCCCGCCTGTATTCTAAGGATGATGTCCCTCCTAAGATTTGTTGATTGTAAAACCTCAAAGGGTTCCTCAACTTCCTGCTCCTCTCGACTATTGTTCTATGTGAAAACGCACTATTCCTCCTAAGTTTTCTTTATATTTGAACCCTCCAAAGGGTTTCTCGATCTCTGCACTCTTTGTAGGGTCCCTGCACACAACCGTTCTATCCGTCCTGAGCTTATCTACTCGAACCTCTAAGGGATTCAACCCTTACCTTCTCCTTCAAATGGAGATTGATGCCCTCTGGCAACTTATACTCAAGCACTCCTTTCTGAGCCTGCAGGGTTTTCAACAACCCTGTGAAGGTCTTCCCTTGACACTTCTCTTCTCTTTGAACTCAAACAAGAGTTTCTTTTGTGTGCACTTGCACCAACTCAATGCCCTCCTGGTAGAGTTCTCCAAAATCTTCAATGACTCTGTCTTCTTGCCGAGATCGAAATAGAGTTCCCCTCAATGCATCCAGTGCATTCGCTCAATGCCCTCCTGGCAGAGCTTCTACAAAACTCTCATAAATTATGTCTTCTATGTGCCTTCCTTTGCACAGTCTTACCTCCAAGGTGTTCAACAACCTTGAGGCTTCTCCCTTGAGTCAATGACTTCCTCTAGTGCACCCTCTTGGCACAACTTTGTCCAAATTCCGTAGAATTCAGAAGTGCACTCCTGCACTGGCTTACAGAGACTGCAACACTCTGTCATGCACTCTTGCATAAGCCACAAAGAAACCAGACCTGAAATCAAAGAACTCACATATAGTAAAATCTATCTATCCCTGCAAATGCATATCTAACATACATCTACATCATATCATAAACACATAAAGACATTCATTCATGAACTCATAAACACATGAACAACAACATGCAGGAAAAACTGCTGTGTTTGTATTAACATGAAAATGCTTATTTACAATGTGTTTGAGTTCGGACTGCAACAGAGTCTTGGCTCTCCTTCTCTCACAACTTCTCTACTCTAACTCATGAAGAACTCTAAAAAAACAGATACAAAAGAAAATCTTTTTTACAAAAGAGGGGCTCCTCAAGCTCTTCCCTCCAAGCTACCTACTCTCATTAATTTTACATTCAATTACATTGAATGGTTGTCTAGTCTAGATCAGATATAGATCTTAGCCTTACAACCATTTATTAAAATTTCAAATTTCAAAATTGAGAGGGTTGCACCTCTCTCCTTTCCATTGAATGCACGCTTTGATGTGCTAGCTGGCTGGTGCGCTACTGGCTTGGAGAGATGCTCCTGCATCATACTCCTCTGCTACGAAAAATTCATGAACTCCTGCTCATAAGCTTCCCAACATTGTTGTTGAAATCCACCTGGATCCCAAATAGTTCTTTGGAGCTGTCCATCCACTCCATCGCTTCACTGCTGCTGCTGCATCTACTGCTATGGCAGGTTATCTTCTACTCATCTTCTCCTCACTGGTAGTTTCTGTTGTTGACCTTGACATCAACCTTCTAATCTCCTCAATATCCTTGTCCAGCTACTGCAGTGGTTGGCTTTGTCCTTGCAGTCTCCTTGGCTGCACTTCTTCCCTGCAAATGGGTAGATCAACTAGATCTCCCATGCCATCTTTTTCCTCTTCTGTGGCATTGAGTTGCCACTTTGCTACAGACTCCAATTCTGCAATCCTATCACTAAGATGTTGCTCAACTTCCTTCTTTGACATCTTTTCTTCTGCCATTTATCCTGCTGGTTCAGCTCCAGCTTCCTCCAACTGCTCCTCAGATTGGAATTTTCCTTCATCTTATGCTACATGCCTCGGCATTGCAGTCATCATATGTTCAACTCCCTGGCTGAAAATTCTGAGAGATTCCTCAGAATGATCCTCTGCTATCATCTGCATGACAGTCTGCTCCTGGAATTCATCTACTGGTTCTGGATGGTTCAACCAATCCTCCAGCATCTCCAACTCCATCTCCCATGTGGAGTGAGCATCTTATCTTCATGCTCTTCTTCTGTTGGAGCAGATTTTGACGTTTTCTCCATTTCTTCTTTCTCTTTGATAGTCTCTGTTGGCTGTCCTTCTTCCTCTGCTGCACTTTCATCCTGTGCATCAACCTCCACTCAGCTACTTGGTAGGAATAATCTTATCCCTCCAATCATCAGAACGCTCTTCTGATCTTCCTTTGTTAGAACTCCTCACTAATATGAACTCACCTCTGAGTTCATGAGACTTTTAGACAGTCTCAACTGCTCTCCCTTGCCCACCTGGCAATATGGGATTTTTGTTAATGTTTATGCCATTATTATAGTTCTTTGCATTTCATTAGATAATAGCATAATAAGAACAAGATCATTGAGAAATACACATCCACAAGAGACACGACATTTATCCTGGGAAACCCTCTAGGGGAAGAAAACGCAGCAAAAAATTCCTTATCATAAATAGCTTATACAATGTTCAAGAGATAACTCAACCAATACAGAAAAATGTCCTCCTCAAGAGATGCGCCACCCTTCTTCTTGTCTCACCAACTTGTAATTGCAGATTGCCTCATAAGAACATGAGCAAGTGAAGTGTGTGTAAGAAGTGAGGCACTAGCCTCTTATTTATATCAATCTGGCACATGTGAAGAGTCACCATCTGGTAGCGCCGACCTCTCACACTGGGTGGGTAAATCCACCTTTTATTAATTCTGGCCCTTTCATTATAACTGTTGGGGCCGACTTCTTGTTCTGCACTTTGTAATTGCCCTATGACCAATCTGCAATAGGGGATTTGGTCCTTATACAATTACCAACTTGATTAATCCTCAATGGGGATTAATCCAATAACAATAATAATAATAATAACATGATTAATCCACAATGGGGATTTAATCCAATTACAAAATAATAATAAGAATGCTCTTCGTAGTTACATTATTTCAACACTCCCCCTTAACAAGAAGGGTATTCTTCATCAGCATCAAGCGAGAGAGGTCTGCATCATCGATGGAATCTCGAGGAAAGTATCGTCAATATCATCTTGAACAATTGTCTATCACATTTACGAGTCATCAAAAGTTTTCTTCATCAACAGCATCATCATTCTCAAAAGAATGCTATCATCATCTGCATCAAACATGTATCAGTAAAAATGATACCTCATTACAACACTAGGTTGTCACATCACAGTACTACACTAGCTCAATGTCACAGCGGTTAAGCTGTTAGCTCAGTGTCAGTCACGTCTAACAACTAGGTCAGAAGCAAGTAATATCATCATCTCGCTTTACGTCTAACAACTAGGTCATAAGAGAGGAATCACAACGTCATGCTTTACATCTAAAAACTAGGTCAGAAGCATGACTCATCTTTCTTTACGTCTAACAACGAGGTCAGAAGAAAGGAACATCAACATCTCGCTTTACGTCTAACAACGAGGTCAGAAGCGAGGAATCATCGGCG
>ML798124.1:189502-212924 GCA_009831015.1 Picea engelmannii
GATCCTTCTAGAAGCGGAAGCTTCTATTAGGTCTTCTTACATCCGCCTTATTCTATTTTATTGAAAGGTCTTATTAATATTGACCTTTATTACATCCGAATACATTAATCTACCTATGTGCGGGTTAGGACCTTAACAGTTCAGGTGCAAAAGAATAGAAAAGTTTATGGATTACCATGCAAAGAACATAAGTAAATATGGTGTTCTTCGAATGCCTGTATATGGATCTTCATTTAAGAAGATAGAGGAAATATGGCCACATTTTAAAGTCAAACCTTGTAATATTAGGATTTCATTGGCAACTGATGGTGTCAATCCATTTGGAGAGCTCAGATATACTTACTTGGTGTGGCCTTTTTTTGTTATCAACAATAACATTCCTCCATGGATGTCAATAAAGAGGGAGCACATAATGTTGGCAACGATTGTTCAAGGTATCTATTTAGAATAATTTTTTTTTAACATGGTAACATCTCATTTGTCTTGTTTGTTTCATAATTTTCTCTTATATTTTTTTGTTTACTCATATATGTTCAATTATGTATTATAATTATGTTTGATATTTTTTTATTTACTCATATATGTAGTAATTATGTACTGTGTGTTCAATCAATTAGGTAAGTACCAATTCAAAGATATGAATGTATATATTGAGCCTCTTATCGATGAGTTACTAGAGTTATGGAAGGGCATCACTATGTATGATATCTCTAGACCGGTAAATGCGCAAATGGAATTTCAATTCCATGCAATGCTTGTATGGAAAATTCACAATGCCCCAGGGATAACACATTTATGTGGTATGTTATAACATTACAATGCACTTTAATTTTATGAAGTTCATATCATGCATGTTTTTTAAATAATCCCTTCATTAAACATACTTCAAATAATTGATATAAATGTTAATCCATCTGATGCAGGTCTTCAAACAAAGGGTAAATTTGCATGTCCAGTTTGTGGTCCTAAGGTGAAATATTGTTTTTCAATAAGTTTAGGAACATAGGTTTTTGATGAGTATAGGCACTTCCTCTCTAAGAACCATATGTATCAAAGTACAAAAAAACATATTTTCAATGGAAAAGAAGAGACTGGATTAAAATCACAGAGAATAACACCTCATATATGGCAGTTGCAATATAATATATATCATCAAGGTATAGATCAAATCATCTATGTATAATAAATGGAATGTTTGGAATATTTTATATTTATATTGCATGTTGGTCATTGTACTAATCGATAGGTATTGTTGTAATATTTTTAATTATGCTTTACCTTGAAGGTCATCATGAAGGCATTAATAATGGGGCACTTCCATAAGGAATGAAAATTTATCCCATACAATTCAGTAGTCTCCCCTACTATGAGAACCTATAAATTGTTCATTTGTTTGATACAATGCACATCGGGAAGAATGTAACATAAACCTTATGGTGAATCTTAGATGGAAGGAGTGACAAAGGAAAAATTGTCAAGATTTGTAATGACATTAAGGAGGCGAATCATGCAATGCAAAGTGTGATTCATTCAAACAATGAAGGATAACAAAATAGAATCTCCCTTCCATGGCTATTGACATAGCAACAAAGCAAGTATGTAAAATAGGTTATTCAAAAAATTAACTTTCCGACTAGATTTTCTTCAAAAATAAAGACTATCCTAACAAAGAAAGGTGACTTAGGTGGGGTAAAAACTCATTATTGACACACCTTCATTAAGGTAATTATTTTGGTGTATATATTTGTATATATATTGGTGAAACATATTGTTAGTGGTTTTTTTTCTACTAATTTGGAATAATTTTTTTTTTTTTTTTTGACAGTATGTTCTACCTCTATCTCTCCCATAGAACTTGGACAACAATGCCAAAAAAGTTATATATGATCTTGGAAAATACATGAGGTAAGTGGTGATTTATATGTAAAGTTTAATTTGTTCAATTCATTATACAACTTATATTTGACTACATGTGTTTTACTTGTCATGTAGTACTATATACTTTTTTGTTGAAACCTATGATTTGCTTGCATCATTTGTAGATGGTTGTCATATAAAGAAATCAATAATGAAGATATAAAGTATTGGAGGAGACAAATTCCTCATCTAATGTGTGAAATGAAAAAGTATCTACCTCCGATATTTTTCAATGCACAAGAACACTACCTCATACACCAAGTTGAGGAGATTGAAAAGTGTGGAACTATACACACAAGGTCAATGTGGATCGTTGAGAGGCACTTGAAATCATTGAAGGATTTGGTTAGAAAAAGAGCACGTCCTGAGGGTTCTATGGTAGAGGGATATACGGTATATCAAGCCATGGTTTATATGACTCAATATATTCCTAAAATAGCTATAAGTATTAGTGTGGATCACATATGGGATGCCAACTCCAATATCAACAAATTTGAAGGGGAGCACCTATTGGGAAAGGTAGAATGAGGAAAGTGACATGTAAGTAGATGGTGGAGATTTATGATACATTTGACTTTTTAGTTTTTATCTATATCATGATTATTTAATTTTTAGTCTTCCTGCATAACCCATTANTTTGAAGGGGAGCACCTATTGGGAAAGGTAGAATGAGGAAAGTGACATGTAAGTAGATGGTGGAGATTTATGATACATTTGACTTTTTAGTTTTTATCTATATCATGATTATTTAATTTTTAGTCTTCCTGCATAACCCATTATTATGACAGTATACCATGTTAGCTGATTATATTTGAATTGTTTTATTTTAATACAACTGGTCGAGAGTGGGATGCAATACATTTATACATTGCAAACAATCTTGATTGGATGAAGGTATGAATTGAACGATGCATACAACCTAATAATGGTAGGTTATCATGGTATTGTGTGGCTACATTGGTTAAAGAAGTTGAACGTAAAGGATATACCAATCTTACACAAAGGGAAATTGATTTAGCATATGGCGTAAAAGATAAACAAGAAAGAATATTCACCCATACTGTTTAGTTTTTTTGAATATTATATTGATGTATATGGCATGATTTTTTTCTTATTTTTCATAATTTCCAAGTATAAATATGTTTATCAATTGACAATGCATTTTTACGTATCTGACATATTTCAGTTGAAAAACCACAAGGCTATGTGGTGCAGTGGCCACAAATTTCGCATAAAAAAGTTGGATGAAAAGATGAAAACTTCTGATAGTGGGATAACTGCAATATTTTAGGTTACTAATGTTTACTCTAGAAGTGACAGACATCCAAAAGTCTCTGAAAATCAATACTATGGGTATTTGGATGATATAATTGAGTGTGACATTAAATCCTTCAAATTATTTCTATTCGAAGTCAAATGGTATAGGCTACGAATGAATGAACATGATCCTGATAGAAATGTTATTCAACATGCTAATGGATTTACCATGGTTAATACAAGGAATGTTGAGCCAAGATCAAAGCCCTATGTTCTTCCAAGCCAATCTGAACATGTATTTTACTCATAGGTTCCAGGTAGAGGGGGTTGGTCATATGTTGTTAGATATGATCCAAGAGGAAGGATGGTAAAGTATAATGTAGAGAAAGAAGATGATATTGAAGAAGAATATGATTTAGAGGCACATTTATTTCATGTGTCAGACAAAGACGATGAAGAATTTCAAGGAGATGTTCGAGAAAATGTTATGGATGAAGATGATATCGATGAATATGTGTCAGATGAAGAACTTGAATAAGTTGAGCCAAATGTACGAGACAATGCTCCCGATGATGATATAGACCATGATACGAATATTGGAAATGATGACATTGATGATGATGTAGATATGGCCAATCCTTTCAACATCAATTCCGAACTGGATGATACAGATGTTGATTTGGATGAAGAAGAAGATTAATGATATCAGAATGTTAAAATGTATGAGGTATGTATTTATATGTTTTCAGTTGATTTGTTCTCTTTCATTTACCTTAAATCCTTATTTTCTTAATTTCTATTCTTGATTCTTACTATGTTTCTTTCAAATATTTTATAGTAAATAAATTGGGTATTGGGGAATTGAGAGTGATGTGGGGAGGGGAGGGGCCATATGAGCTTCCACCTTCACGTGGTTGGCCTTGTTCAGTAGAGAATATGTTATTCTTAAAACCAAGAGAAGCTCATTCGATTTTATACCATCATCTCTAGTTTTAATTAATTTGGTTCATCTAACAATTTTCAAGGTTTTCCATTTACCAATTAGTGGAAATTATGATTTTAATTTAACCCCTACCTGTGAATGGGGCCAACGTTGAATTTTTTTCAGTTTGTGCTTGTATGCACTGAAATGTGACATGGTTGTAGTAGATTCATGTGTTGAAGGTATGTGAGGGTTTCTAGACTCAAATATGACACACACAAAGAATTCAACAATCAAATTACAACAAAATTATAACATAAATGTGAATGATATGAAATTATCCATCATTTCATATTTTGTAACTCTACACAAGTCAACTAAAATATTTAGTTTCATCATTACTACAATGAAAGGAGTTTTAAATTTTCAGCAATATCTAAATATCTTGTTTGTTTTCCTACAGATGCAGTTGGATGCAACTATTCAGAAGTCCTAAGACCAACAATGTCGGAGGGGTGACTCTGAGAATTGGAATGGACCAAAAATTGGTCATGCCTAACCTTTCCCTTTGCCCTTAAGTGTTATAGGGTCATCAAGGTTTAGTGTTGGGGTACAAAGTAATAGATTGATAATAATAGATAATATGAGATATGACATAAAGGTGCTAGGAATCAAGGATTCCAACTTTAGGTGCTAATGGTTATATAGGTTATAGGAGTTATGATTTATAGCGGATATTGATTATATTGGGTTAGAGGCTAAGTAAAATGGCTAGAAATATATTATTATATGGTTTAGAGATAGAATAATTAGTAGTAAAAGGGAAAAGGGGAGAGGAATGTCAAGCTTGTAAGGATTAGGGTCCATAAGAGATAGATGTTATAATATTTAGAGGTTATGATGGTTAAGGGTTATAGTTACAGGTTTTAGTTGTCATGGTTTATATGGTTATAACAGTTAATATTTTTAAGTGTATCAATTAGAGTGTAGAAGTATTAAAGAATATGAGGTGGTTATAGAATTTTAGTATTAGGGGTTATAGGGTCAAGTTACATGGATTATGCATTATGGGTGATAAAGGTAGGATATTAAATGGGTTAGGTATGATATGGGTTCTAAGGTGTAAATGTAATTCTAATTATATGGAATTCCATGCATGCACTAGTATTTCCATGGGTGAGAGCCAAGTATCCTAACCAACTAGACTACAATGGAAGATACATCATCGAATGTATGGACTCCGACCATTCCCACTCAACCAAAATTTGGGGTTTCCAGTGCGGCCCTTATTCATTACTATAATCCCTCCCCCTACCGACCCTCTGGCCCCAACTCCCCTATCATAACCCTCCTCCTACTCCTCCGGCTCTAGCTCCCTACTATAACCCTCCCCCTCCCCCTCCCGATGGAACTCACCCTCAATACAACCCTCCCCCTCTTGGTGGAACCCGCCCCTAATATTTCAAAGTGCAGACCAAGACCTCCAAGGAGGAAGACCTCCAATGACATCCAACGAGGAAGATGTCCAATGCCCTCTAGGGGTGCCCATTTTTTGAGCAAGTTCGATACCTTGGCCCATTCATCGATGGAGAAAAAATGGTAATTAGAGAATCTCAAGTAGAGAAAATGATAGCCTCCTACATGAATCTACATCCTTGTGCAAACAATGTGCATGATCTCAAGTAGAGAAAATGTTATATTTATATAATAATCAAAGCAAAACCGAAATATCAAGAAACCAACAGTGGCTCTCTTGTGCTTGTAGATCCCATCCAAATTCTTCTTCTTCTTCTTCATGAATCTCTTGCAAGTCGTAGTAGTTCAGTGCAATGCAATGAATGAGGAAGGAAGAATTCTTGTGCAGATAAAAGTTATGGATATGGATTGGAAAATCATTTTTGAAATGAGTTTCTCTTGAATGAAAATTCCCCTTTTGATAGTTGACTTAGAGATATGTAGATGAATATTAACTGGAAATATGTTATTTTCTCTTGTTGTTATGTTTATAATTTTTGTAGATGATGAAATATGCTAGTTAATGTAGATTGTTGTTTTCATTGTTCATCCAATATTTTGTTTGATGGTGGTTGATGCTAAAGACGTACATGTTTTACCAATATATGTACCAAAAAATTATTTTGGGATTGATAGATAAGTCAAAGATAAAGTCAATGAAATAATTCTTATAAAGAAGGGCCAATCTAGAAACAAGCAACCCTTATGATTCTAGTCAATTGGTGTCAAAACAAGGAATAATTTTTTTGTCTTTATAAATTTAAGTTTTTCCTAACTAATTCCATGAAAATGTTGGCTAATCAACTAGTAACACTTGGGGTTATCATATTTGAAGAAGATTAAGCCATAATATAGCGTGTGACCATCTAGATCCTTATGAGAATCTATTAATGTCACTAGGAAACATGAAGCTAGATTTGATGGACTTTACTAGACTACTTCATGAGGACTAGACTCTATGAAAATCAATCAAAGATTAGATAGAAAGTCCTACTTTATTATTGAGAGAATATTTTTTTCATTGAAGTTGTTAGCGTCATTGGAGGCGTTAGAGAATAATCAATCGAGAGACTCAAAGAAGAAGATTATCCAAAATATGAAATGCTAGAGTTGTGGCAAGAAGGGCCAATTTAGGAACCACCATAAAGAGCCATTAATGGTGCCCAAGAAGAATTCCAACACCCAAGAGTCAATTCTATATATGAATAGTGAATTCAATCATAATATCCTTTTAAATATGTAAGTCAAAATGTATATGATGAGAACAATACGAGATTTGCCAACCTTGGATATGAAGAGTTTGTAGTTTGATTTCCAATAAGAATTAATTAAACATGCAGAAATTGGGTTGCTTCCCCATGGTATCTAGATAACTCTCATAGGATAATTAAGCATATACACATATTATCATCAATTATTAACACCTCTCTCTCTCTTACTCTCTCATGTGTGTGCGTGTCATATATGTTGAAAATAACATGTGTAACAAGTTTCGTAAATTTGTGGAAAATTAAACATGCAAAAATTTGTGCCATTATTCTTTAATAAAAAGAGCATATATTTGACTCGAGGCTTGCAATTATACATCTCTTTAGATAACTCTACCATATTATAAATGGAGGATTCCAAGGTGTCAATTCTTTCACTAGAATCTATAGTGGTGATTTGGAAAATCTTTTTTGAATTTTGAAGATGGCTTGTATTATATATCACTATTTTGAACTCGAGACTTTTATAGGTTTGTTTTATCTCTTTGTCCTTTATAACCCTAAAATTTGTTTTGCGTGCCTCATTTTGAATTTACGAACCTTATCTTCATCTAATTTGTAATCAAGGGCTTGAGAGTAAGATTCTTAAATTTGTTCATAAAAGTTAGATTGGAATGTTCTTCTTTAAGAACTTTTGAAGTCTGTTTTTTTTGTTGCCAACATGCTTTGTTTCCTTGTTTACTTTGTAGTATTGAAATGTATTGAGTGGTATGCACTTGGAAACTTACCAATGACTAATTGTGGATGAACAATGTAAGCTTCAAATCTATGTAAGTTTGATATCTAATATCTCTACTTCTTGTGCTCTTATTGACATTTCTTTGAAAATAATGACTTTATGCACATTTTATTTATGGAAATAAGTTTCTCCTGAATGAAAATTCCCCTTTTGATAGTTTACTTAGAGTTATGTAGATAAATCTTAACTAGAAATATGTTATTTTCTCTTGTTGTTATGTTCAGAATTGTTGTAGATGATGCAATATGCTAGTTAATGTAGATTGTTGTTTTCATTGTTTATCCAATAGTTTGTTTGATGGTGGTTGATGCAATCTAAAGAGGAACACTTATCCCTTCCAAATTTGATAAGCTTTGAAACTTGATGTATGCAAAAATGAAACCATGGAGTAAAATTGAATACATACTCTTGACTAAAGTTTTGATTGCATGTGGAGATCCTTTGAGCTTGAGTTGAATGATACTTTTCCTAAGTTGATGTAGGATTATTCTTGGGTGATTTGTATACCTACAAAAATGAAAAAGGTCAATTATTTTTTATTGTTTTTTTCTTTTATTTTCATCGAGGCATTGGATCCATAACTGGTTTTCACCAGTGCTCTACATCATGGTTCATGTATAGGTTTTCACCATGATGAATTTTCATTTTTTAGAGCTTTTCTTGCCTCATGTTGTTCCTGAAGATTTCATATGTCTCAGTAAGAAATTCCATAGCATCTCACAAATAAATATCATTGATAAATTGATTCTTTTTTACCACAATTCCTTAAAACAATTTAACAATTTATGAACATAAAAAGAGAAGCATGAATTTGTTTATCAAATCATTTTTAAAATATCAGATACGAATGGTAGAATTTTGAGAAGAAAAAATCAAAGCAAGAAATTGGGTATTCAACCCAGATAAATCCAAATTCTTACTTTAATAGAAGAAAAACATAAAAATAATTCATATTGTGGATTAAATATATATAAAGATCAACTAAATAAAATCATAATATAGGTCTTAGTTCACTCATAGTAAACTAGAGGAAATATTGTACCATGACCATAGATTTTATGTCTCTGTAGTAGACGTTGTACTGAATTATAGATCTTCCAACATAAATGATTTCATAGGAAATTGTAGTATAGGTGATAACATATGAAACAAATTACACAAGGAAACGAGACTTGATAAATGAAAACTTAGAATTTCTCCTGTTCTGTAGAAAAAACTCTTTCTTATTCGAATGTCACAATTACATTGTTGGCACAGAAGTCCCCTTTTCCATTCTTTAACCGTTATTTTATAGATACAAAATATGTAACCAAATTGGTTACAACTTCCCTAGTCTTAGGTTAAAATTACAAAAATAAACAAATGAAATCCCAAAATCCTAGGAATAGATATGGAATCCCTAATTTTGCTCCAAGTTGTTAACCAGATCACTGAAGTTGTAGATGTGAAAGATGCTCCCATTCCTTATTTGAAGGGTATTTGAATGATATCATCCTTCTATATTCTTTCTCCATTTCGGTACATGATTCAAATGTTGGGGAAGTTTCAAACAAATTCCTTAAATGACTTAGTAAAAAGAAGTCATCGTCTAAAAGATCAACAATAGTTTGTCCTTTTAACATCCATGTGGCTCCATTAAACTTATTTGAATTTTCCCTTACTGAAATCAATACTTGTTGATATTATGGTAAAGGAAGACAATTACCCCTTTTACCATAGTACTCAGGTAATCCCATGTCTACCATATTTTTGTAGTGAGCTTTATACCATTTTACATTTCTTTAGAGGTGAACAAGTTTACTTTGAACTTGTTGAATTAAGTTCCTTTTACTAAGGACCTTTTCAACTTCCATGATTGTACAATGGTATAAAGCTCCTTTTCAACTTTTCTGACCGAGGAAGCTTCTTCTTCCATAATTATAAATATTTTCCACATTTTATTTATTTTCTCTATAATTTTATCCCAAATTAAGTGTATTTCCCCCATCAAATGAGATTTACTAGAAAGTTTACCTTTCAATGTATCAAATTCTTCTTGCAACTTTTCTTTTTCCCCATGTACCTTCTTCAATTTCTTTTCCTTCTCTCCAATATGATCTTTCAAAAGATTAATTTCAGTTTCATAGGTTGAAACTGTTCTTCTTGATTCTTCTAGTTCAATTTATTTAACATTCAAATCAGTTAGTTCCTTAACTAGATCTTCTGAGTTGTCTGCTAATGTGATTCTTGAAGATGATGAGGGAATGCCCTATTTTAACACTTTAATTTTTTGTTGTAGGGAGCTATTTTTCTCATTTAGTTTTTCTATAACTTCAATCAACTTCTCTTTCTCCTTTTGGATAGCTAAAAGCTCTAGAGTTTGCACATGATCCACATCATAAAGCTTTAATTTATTTTTCAAGATAGCAATTTCATTATCCTTGGAACTTACCATATTTTGAATAGGTTCTTCATTTGTAGCATCATCCCTCATTTTAACTAAATTTTTCTCTAAATCTTCTACTCTCAGCTGCTTTACTCTTGAGCTTTTTTGCTCCTACTTCAATTGTTGCTTAAGTTGACTATTCAATTTCTACAATATTTTCAATATAAGAGTAGTCTTCATAATATCTCTAGTGACCATCTCACTTGTCTGATTATGTAATCCGATTTTATGTGGTAAAGGAATATCATTAAGATTTAAAGAAAAAATAATTTCCTTATAATTGTTTTGTCCTTGAATGCTTGTACCAACTGACTCTAAAATCGCCAAATTCAAACTTCCTTTTTAAAAATCTATTCGTGATAAAAATCTTGTATCTAAAGAATCCTGGTTCAATTTTTGGTTCAAAAGTTCTTTGATCTGTTCATTTTTGTTTCTCATATCCTCAAAATTGGAAAATATGCTTTGTGGCTTGATATATGCCGACCCTTCTTCTGGTGGCTTCATGAATATTGATGGAAGAGTATCAATTGAATATGAATATTCCTTCTAAGTATTTATCATTGTCCCTACTTCAATTTGAGATTCTTTCTTTGAAACATCATCTATGACAACATGAACTTTTAGCTTCTTATTTTATTGCTCCTTCTTTGGTCCCAAATCATCTTGAAATTGCTAATTAAGACTTATTTTCAATGTTTTCTCCTATTGTTGAGATGTCTCGATATTTTATTCACGAGATGACTGAATTTCTTTCTGTTTTTTACCCTGAAGAAAAATATGTACTTTGTCCCAAGAATTCAGATTCTTAATCTGCTCAAGATCTGGTTTGATTTGACGTTCAGATGTTGTGATCCCAAGCTCCAACATTTTGTTTCTTAGAACCCCTAAAGGGTCATATTTCCAAGTTGTTCATTTCTCAAAACCCAATGCTTGTAGCATTGTTTCCACCACCTGTAAAGATGACCTAGTATGCACAATGAAAGGTCCAACATCCCTTTTTGGCTTAAAGTTAGTCTTTTTTCTTTTGGGAATAAAATGAAATTCATCCACATTAATACTTTGCCTTATGAATTCTAAAGAAAAAATTATCACGGTTAAGAAACTTGGAAAATTAAAAGGTTTGTGCTCTACACCATACATCCTTATTTTTGTATAACCTTTGAAAATAAACCAATCTCCTAATTGGGTCTCTGTAGATTCATGTAACATGCTTTTAATCTCTGGGAAAATCTTGGGAGGAGTTTATGCATAAGATTATAAACTATAGACATGAAGGAGTTTACATAAAGAGAGAAACCCTCATTTTTTAGGTTTACTTATAACTATAAGAGTTTAGTTAATAATTGAAGCAAGCACCCCAACCTCATTTTCAGTTTCCAAGTA
The DNA here is from genome assembly GCA_009831015.1 of Picea engelmannii. Lineage (NCBI taxonomy): Eukaryota > Viridiplantae > Streptophyta > Pinopsida > Pinales > Pinaceae > Picea > Picea engelmannii. Next base: position 200,929 of record ML798124.1, read on the forward strand.
CAATCTTTGAAAATTTTGCAGTCTCTGAAAAAGAAGTAAGTGAACTAAATATGATTGGAAACGAAAAGCTTTATTTAGAGGAAAATTCTTAAGCCGATCATGAATGGATTCTGATATGAATTATGCAATGTAGAATTTGACTGTTACTTGGGTAGTAGGAGGGAAAATTTCTCTGATAAATCCTAAAATAATCATATCAATAGTCTCATCAGAGTCATATCATACATATCCTAAAACTGATCATATCATACATATGAGTTCCTATACATTTGGGATAGAGACATTGGTTTGGTAGGTCTCATGTTCATGGAAGATACCCATGTTATATTTCATCAAAGATTGGATAAAATAATGACATTCATGTACATCGAATTGCCTAAAATTGACTGCCAGGGTTTCTTCGTTAATAACTTGACCATCGTTGAATTCAAAAACCCTAAGCATATGTGAAATAGATTCAGGCTTAATATTAAACAATAATGTTCCATTCTTAGTTTCAAAACTTATGGCAGAAGCAATGTATCTTTGTGCACACCAATGCACAAATTCATGGAAATTGTACACTTGCAGGACAAGAAATTGGGCCAGGTTCGAACCCCAAGCATTGAAAAAATCATTCAACTTTGCATACCTAATTTGGGCCAGTTTATGTAGTTCAAATAAATCAAATGAGACCTTAGGATTGAATATTTGGGTGTCTCTATCATCTAAACAAACTTATGCATTCGGTAGGGTTTTGGGTTGATTTTCTTTTGTAAGCTTTGACATTTTCCCAATCAAGAAATAACAAAGGTATCAGTGATCTTATCCGAAATATTTGACTGTCACGAGTTGTAGGTTTATTGGTGAAATTAGTGATGAGATTTCTCTTTGAAAAATATTCCACATTCTCTTAATAGTAATAGTCGAATATGGACAAGAAAACAAATGAAAAGGGGTTTTTTTCAGGATTTTTGTTTTATTAAAGTATTTATAAACATGATTAATTAAGATAAAATAAAGACTAATTACGAATATTTAAATGGAAACGTGATTATTTACCTGAAAAACCATTGTTTTTTTCGAAAGTGGTGAGTGGTTTCACTAAATGCACTACATGAGATGATAAAATGGTATTTAGAGCAGTTTGTTAAGTTGCAAGGTGGTCTATCATCCTAACATGTTTCTCTGGTGGTATTTCTTGGTGACGTCACCTCGTGTGGGAGTAACTCTATTAAAGCTCGTTTAAGTTGAAACACGAATTTCGTCGATCATTCACTCCTTTTGGATCTATGGTGTATATTGCATGCACCCTCCCACATTATAACATGGAATTAGAACTTGACTAAAAAATATAATAAAATCTATATGACGGAGAATGTCATATTTCCAGCGAGGAATTAGATTCTTTTTAACTTTATAAAGAAATTTCAAGAATGTGTATTGTACAGGACCTTTAGTCCTCGACCGTCGGATCTGGAGTGAAGTCATTGGGATCATCAGATCATATTCGTTGAGGAGGAGAATGAGGTATTGATATCAACCATCGATAATTGATCATATTTAGATCAATGATCCTTAATTCTCATTGATCAAGTATATGAATTGAAATCAACACCGTCAATCAGAGACAAGAGAAGGTTCAACGATGAAGATCCATAACACATATTAAATTTGCTTGATCATTAATTTTCTGGAGAGGTCACACTTTAGATTTGGACTGTCAGTTGATTTGGTGACATGTCATTCCAATATTAACACACGCAGTGGAAAAGATACTAACATGCCACCATGTTGGAGACATGCGGACTATTGATCAAAAAAGTTGATTAAAACACAACCGTTGGATCGTCCTTCCGTTGGACTGTTCAGTGGATAAAGATCTACACCTAGGATTGATGATCTACGACTACGATTTGGGTGTGGGATTAGACCAGGGTCACAACCCTTGATTGTATGCTAAAGGAAGTAATCCTTGGGCCAAAATGAATTGTGTGTTAGGACACAGACCTAGCCCTTGGTCCTATCATGTTAAAGGAGAAATAAGGATTTTCCAAGGAACTTGTAGAAACAAAGGATGATTAGAAGAAACCATTGTAGCATTGGTCCAGCCAACCTGTCAAGACGATGTCATGAAGTTCCTATGAACTTCATTTGAACAACATTGAATGATATCAGGGTGTTTTCTGACAAATTTTAAAGTTGTTTCCATGGATATTGTTGCAGTCCATTGTTTTGACATTGTCCTTGGCACCTCAAGAAGACAAGTAAGCATTGAAACCAAATACAAATAAAGTGTGCTAGAGCATGCCCGATATTCCCTCTCATGCACAGTCCACCAACCCATAGAAGGCTCATCCCTCCCTCAATTCTCTATGGTATCCTAGGTAAGCAATCCAACCTTCGACCTTAGCAGAAACCTCCACAGTGGGTGATTGTTTCCAGAATTAAAGTTCATTAAGATAGGGTGATAGACTCACTGAAAGCCAATAGAAAAAGGGGTTAAGCAACTCGATTATAGGACCAAGTGTTAACAGGCGTAAGTGACACACCGTCAACTGGAAGGATAGATATGAGCCAGGGTTGTCTAAATAACCCAAGCCGTTTGGTATAATGTCTAAACAACTACTCTAAATATATAACTACGATAATATGTTCATGAATCTAATATTTACAAGTGTTTAAAACAGAAACATAAATATGAACAAGATATTTACAATTTGCAAGTTTTTTTGGATGTCTTGCGAAATCAAGGTTTTGCAATTGTTTATGGAGTAGATAAAGAAAACACATATTTTTATATTTTCTGTTTAATAGTTTGAAATCTAAGAACTCAAAAGATACTAATAAAACATAATCTGAAACAAGAACATAATAACAGTCACAACCAATTTTAAACTGTCTTATTTCATTAATAGATAAACTAATAACAGAAATTGAATGCGAATAAAAATAACATGAGATTATTATCATATTGTGTCTATATCCCTGTGCAATTCAATCTTCCAACTATCTTTCCTGTGAGAGAAATCTATAACAGGCTTGTGCTAACATCTTTAGAATAAACTCAAGGTATTTTTGGGAGCAAGGATATAAGAACAAAGTAATAAACATATAAATCCAGTGACCTTGTAATGATGAATGTTTACAATAAAAGAAATTTTAATGTGAGGCATTCATATAATACATCACTTAGCATCAAAGCATAAATCAATGATATTAAAATGAAATAATGATCACATGTGTCATATATGAACATCAAATCATTGATCAAATATAAACAAGAACAACAACATGGAGGAAAAGGCTCACTAGACAACACAGTGTATTCACTCCAATGTTACATATTTATAGTACAATGGGTGATGCCACCTCATAGAGAGATTTTCTCTAGATCCTAAAATCATGCATGATGACTAGGCTAGGAAATATTAACTAAATCATTAGTCATCACTTGAGGATATATTACTAATATCCTAAATGAATAATACAAATATAGGTGACAATTTAGACTTAGTGATTGGTAAAGGTAATCCATAGGCTAACAATCCCCCCCTCAATCACAAGTCCGATCAATAATACCAAAAATAAAGCATAAACTGGTATCAATTCCAAGTCTTCATACTGAAACTCCTGAGTTGAGCCTCAATGAAGAACTGCATGAAAAACTGCCAATCTGGATGCTGAAAATGTTCATTTGAAATGAACTGGAAGAGAGCTTAGATATGGAAGTGAACAGCTGCAATATCTAAACATTCCTTGATTGCTTGACAATTTGATCATTTTGCCAAGTATTTTAGCTAGAAGAATCTGATGCCTTCTGCTAATTGGTGAACATGTAATATCACCACTCTACTAACAGTGTATCACTGGAAGTGCTCTCTGAATCCATGGTTTGGGATGACCACTAACCAATTGATACCATGTATCTGATGGTTTTTGGATAACCACTAACCAATATTGACACTTTTAGGTGTCCAATAGCATCCCAATGTATCATGTGTATGATTCAATTGTAAGTCATTGAACCATAATCTTGCCAAAGTCTGCCATCTCTAGAAAATCTCACTATGTAATCACGTGAGCTAGGATGAATGCAAATTGTTTACTTAATGTAAACTCCAATTTGATGAGATCGAACCAAGAGAAGTGAATCAACTTCTAGTCTGACACATCCCTGAAAATTCCTGACAACTCAATCAAATGCCAAGTTGCAATGCAGAAGGGTCCTCTTGTCCTCTGCTAGGTCAAATGACCATCTATGTGAACCAAACGTCCACATCATTTCTCTCAAAATCAAAATTAACATCCAATTTATGTATGATTCAACTTAAACTTATTGAACCATAATTCTGCCAAAGTCTGTCATCTACAGACCGTAGTTGCCCATTTGGCAAATTTCATGCACATATGGCATACTTGTTGTCGAAACTTTCAGCTTGAAAACCATATTCAATTCCATCATCAATTCCCCCCTTTGTCAATTGAAAGGAGAGACCACAAGTGGTTTCATGAACCATCATCACTGGAATTTTGAAATCCCTCCCTTTAGGTACATGAGAGTTAAATCATTGTACTCCCCCCTTCTAGGCTCAAGAGAGTACCATACTTGTTTCATTTGAGTACAACACAAAGTGGGCATGCGGAAAAAACCACATGTTATCTCATCCCATGGGGGCCATGCTTGAAAGCTACGCCATAAGGGGACCACTTATGTGAGGTACAAAAATGTTATGTGATACAAGATTGGTCTTTACTCGAGATTGAATTCTATGGTAAGACTTATATAATCGCTTGGTTGTTGATGACCATTTCCAAGGATCAATCCACTCATAGTGAATTTTCAATCTTGCAGGTTTCTTCAGTGTTGAACATTTGTCTGAAGAATGGTTATGCTTGCCACAATGATGACAAGGATGGAGATCAAAACACTGATTCTCCTTGTGACCAACTCGATTAAAATGTTGGCACTTATCATTCTGATGTTGAACTTGAACAAGTGAAGTTGAATCTTCTTGAAGGAATCTAGCACTTTGGAACTTGATTGGTCTAGAATAATCGGGAATATGAAAGGTAACTTCCTTGTCATATCCAAGTCATGTTCTATTCTTTTTGTAAATGATTTCTTCCCAAGGTCTGATGATGGGCTTGGAAAGAGTATTATGAACCTGTTTCTTTGAAATCTGTGGAAGTGGATTTACTGCATGTTGATGCATCATTGAAAAGTTTTCTTCATTAAACGCAAAAGAAAACTCTTGAAAAGTAGGTTCAAGAATAGCATCAACTTCGTCTGAAACTGATTCTGAAGTTGTATCACTGTGTTGTTCCTTCACTGACTGTTGATTAAAGACATCATCATCATTATCATCATAGAGAGGGTTGTTCTAAACAAAAACTAGTTCAGAACAATGCACTAGTTGTTGATTTTTGAGATCTATCAACTCATCATTCAATAGTTGGGATAGAGATTGAAAAGTATAACTTTAGCTTGCGTCACTTGAAAAAAAGTTAGCACTGATTGAAGAGTTTCTTTGTTCAATGTCATTGTGTTGTGTTCAGTGGTGTTTATTAGAGTGTTCAATAACTCTAATAATTCGAGACTTCGAGCCATTTTCAAAACACTAAAAGAGGTCTCCTTGTGCAGGTAGATCCTTATTACAATTTGACTCGACAAAAGAAGGTTTATTTGCAACTTGCTCACTTGAATCGCTCACTTGAACTTCACGCTCGCTTGCTATTTACGCTCACTTGAACTTTCCTTGCTTGAACTTGCTTCCAGGAGGTTGAGGATGTTGGTTACCACCAAAAATGCATCCCAAAGTATTACAATTATTTGAGTTTCAAGTACTCATCCTTGTCAATTATGACTCAAAATGACTCTAGGGTGTCGGTCTCAGCCGAAAATGCACCTTATGACAAATTGAATTCAACTCAACTTGATTTCAAAAAGACAAGTAAACTTACAAAAGGACAATTTGCAAGTTGCAATAAATCCTGATTAAGTAATCTTACAACAAACATTGTTTGCAAGTTACAATTTAACTTCAAATGCTCCATGATGTGTTGAGTTTGAAAACTTTGATTTGTCCATTACTGATGTGGTTGAGGACTTGAATGCTTGAATGTGCACTGTAGAGGCTTGATCACATGTTCTTGATTGTAAGTGCTTCACTAGCGTTAATTGTGTGATTGAATTAACTTGCTTGTACTCAATGTATCATGCGTTAAATAATACATTACAAATGTATTTATGTCAGAGCTAGACCTTAGACATCATAAAGTAACAATGCAAATATTCACCACAACACACTATGCAAGGTGTATCTAAGATCCCCTTATTCAATTTCGGGCAGATCTAGAACACAGAGAAAAATACTTCAATTTTATTATAAGTATCTCTCTTACGAAACCACATACAATGGGAAGGCTACAATGTACTTTATCCTTCACCATGATTTAACAAGGCTATCAATTCATAATATTTTTCTTTTTCTCTCAAAGACTTAAGAAAACAATAAGAGTTTTCTCAAGAAAATATTTTCTTACAATTTCCCATAGAAAACCATTTAGTTTTCTTTTAAATCCCCTTTTATCAATTTTATGTAAAAAGTTAAAATATCATAAAGTAGTAATACTTCAAATTAGATTTAAAAGTAAATTACTTTAAAAAAAAAAAAATTTCAAAACATATATAAATATGCTTTGTATATCCCTTTTACATACCACTCTTAAACTTTTAAGAAGTGATTTATGAAAATCTGGTGATGAGATTTAATATTGGAATTTAGCAAAAGTAGTGCACAATTGATGTGGAAAATAAGAGAGAGATATTAATGCAAATAACCAGGCATGCCCATGAAGGAGCAACCAATTTGTGTCTAGGTGTTCTTTGCAGATCGCAAGCTCGTGGATCAGATCAAATCTTCATCGCATGAATCTTTTGGCTGGGTGTTGTTGATTTTGTTGCTGCATATTTAGCTGATCTAGATTGGTGAAAACATCATGCTTCCTGCTCTCATTACTCTCTCAGATCCCATTAAAACAATTACAGGCTCTCATGACAAAGTTCATGCACCCTCCATAGATCTCACGAATAGGGATTTTCATTCGAAGAATATCTGGGCATGAACGATTTTGATGTTGGAAGAACACGCGTGAAGAAAACATTCTCAAGCTTTCTGGATTGTTCGTAATCAATATGCATTATTGTTTTGAGGTGTGCGAGAATGCATATCCATTGATCGCTCAAGTCAAATCTCATCCAAGATTTTTTCAGCTACATAGAGATCCACCATTTGGAGATCTACCACAAAGAAATCTGCCATCCAACGATATGAGACACATAAACATGCCAACGATCTATCCATCTAGAAAATGATCGAATCAACAATCTGATCCATCCAATGACCAGTAATTCTCCAGCAAAAACGGATCTAAAAATAAATTCTTCCAGTTCACAAATCGTTGCAAACGAAAATAATTGATGAAGCCATTTTTCTAATCCATCTGTAGAATAGCTTCCAATCACATCAACATTCAAAGGCTTGTAGCAATTGTTAAATATCCGGAAAAACAGAAAGAGAATAATGAAGGAGCACAGATCAGAATCTTCCCTTTATTCTAGGTGAAGGCCACGTGCAAGCTGTAATATTGTGTTGGAACGCATGTATGACAAATCATAGTATTGTGATGGGACACACGTTCATATATTTCTCCTACAAACTCGATAAAGATCTGGATTGTCTTGTGAAGTGAAGGTTGTTCTCAAATGGACAAGCAACAAAGAGCTTCACTCCAAATTTTAGGTCCACTGAATTTGTAATGCGCTTTGTTGTTGTTGTTGATTTCAGTGAAGAAAACCTTCCAATGATGATGATGTAGAACAGTTATTCCAGATCTGTGATTCATATGTGCATCACTAAACACTAACCGATTCAGATTTGTGCAGTCATTCGATCCAGGCGCCTTCGTTGATCGGTGGGGGACGATTCAGTTGCAGATCATAGACATAATTTAAAATGATGAATCAAATGAAACATTATATGCTAATAAGGCTAAAGTTGTATAACATATTAATATTCCAAAATATAAAAGGAAAAACAAAATGGAACAATGTCACGTTGTTCTAAAGACGAAATGTGAACAACTTGTCCATTAAGTTATGAGAATTACATGTCCATAATCTGTTCGAGAAAAAGTTGTCTTTCACTATTTAAAGTAACCTGGGATCCACATACTCATATCTCACAGGATAGAGTTGAATCTCCCAAAATCAAGTAATATTACAAAAATAATGGATTGAAACCACTCATAATAGAGTTGGTTTATTAAAAATTTAAATCAAATTTTTTATAAAACATAAAGAAGGAGAAACTACTAATCATTTAGGCGTATAATTGAAAATATTTCCTCCAAATAATCAGCAACAAAATCTCCCATTTCCTGAGAAAAGCAAAACCAATTTGATAAATTAGAAAAACAATTACTAATAACTATTTTTTATTAAAAGAGACTTGGATACAAAATCAAAGATTCTATAGACAATCTTAATTTTAGTAAATGAAATCAAACTTCAAATCTATTTATTTTGAATTAGATAACAGAAATAAAATGAAAGGATAATAAAATTGTTTTACCATTAAAAGTTAACTAAAGAGGGGTTAGACAGTTTAGAATTTATTATTTCCTTGACACTGGTCGCATTCTTAATGACTATGTTTCCATATCTCTTGATACGTTTAGTCTCCCTCTCTGCATGCACCTTCAGATCAAGGTTTTCTTACTTCAAAAAATCATTCTGAGTAGTCATAGTTTTAATTCGGGCATGTAAGAGAGGAATTTTGGTATAGTAATGCTCAACCCAATAGAAACATCCATCACAGTGTACAGGGGAGATGGCAGGTCGATGAAGGACACAATCAAACAAGGGTGCTTCAGTCTTACCTGTTGTTTGCTTCAGATCTTTCCTAATACCGGAGAATACTTCTTTACCCTTTAAGGCATGGTGGTAAATTTGTCATGAAATCATAAGGTTCAGTATGAATGATAACCTCCCTCCTAGAACCATAAATTTTTGGATCTTCCCAAACTAGAAAATCCTCTATCTCAGGATCTGAACCCTTATCAATCTTGATCAGATCGATCGATCTCAGATGAGTATCGTTTCGGTTCCTTAGTTTCCTAGAGATTAGGTGACCCGCTTTCTTGTTCTTGAAACCCAAATTTGTGCACTATTGTTCTGTTCCTTTACAAAGTTTCTTGGCATTCAACTTAACATTAAAGTTCAATCTAGCATCATTCACAGGAATGAGAGGATCATTTCCCTTCAATTCATCAGTCTCTTTCTCTAGAAATATTGTAGGTGAAAACTTACACGACGATCCTTTATCTAGAGGGGTTTTATCAGTAAACTCTAGTCCATTAATTGAATTACCAGACTGGTCTTCAACCACTAGCTTATCTAAGTTAGGGTTTGTTGTTAAAAGAGGGTTTGCTATAGGATCAACCTCGGCGAAGCCATTCCTCATCAAAAAAATCTCCAAACTTTCATCTATTGTCGACAGATGATACATCAACAAGATTTTAACCAATCCATGGTGGAACAAGCTCGAATTGACACCCTGTCACTTGTAACGCTTGGACATCATATAGAGACTCATCAATAAGTAAAATGGCATATCTAAATCGAAACCTATGAAATTCATGAGCAAAAGGATATGGTAGGGAAAGACCATTCTATATCGACCTTCGCAAGTAAAAAATTGTTTCAGAATTAACAATAAACTATGCCATCAATGTTTTAACACGGCGATAGGAATACCTTTTACACAACAGTTGGTTTTTCAAGAGGTCATAAACAAATTCCATGAGACTTCTTCTATCCTGGTATTTTTAAGCCATCTCTCGCCCTTTGATTGGATCCCTGTTGCTTTGCTAACAAAATTTTCTATCAATTCTAATTGTATGTCTCCTATCTTAGCTCTCAACCTGTCAAAGGTTCGTGCAAAGGCTTCTGCTACCTGAAGATTAAAATGCTCAAATTTCTTAAGGAATATATCCCAACCATGATTCTTTAGGTCTTCAATCACATCGTCATGGGAAAGTAAGGAATGACATCCGTTCGGATCTATGAAAATGACAAGCGCCATGACCGCTGTAACCAGAATGTAACAAAGATTACTCAGAATAGTTTTAGGTTCCAATCATGCAAGCAACAAAAACAAGTCTGAATGGAGAGTAGAAACACAAAAATAGAAGAACCTGTGGGTTATCATAACTTAGATAGTGGGAACGAAAACTAGAGGGTTCATTGTATTCCTTACCATCTCTTATAATGAGTGCCAAAACTACAAAGTACCAAACCCTATGCAGATAATGAATAGCTTCATTAATTCTTTGAGCCAGCTAGGTAAGGCAAAAACACAAGTACAATAGGTCTGTACTCATTGGTATGAATGCGGATATGACCATTGAAAAAAAGATATCAAATAATTAACCAAAGTTCTTCATGAATCAAAGCAATTCGAAAATTAACTATCAAACCTTTGAAACAAAAATAATCGTATTAACACAAAAAAATGGATCCAACAACCATTTCATAAGATTTTCATTTTAATTTCCCCGGATGGGGTGACAAGTGTCGCGATAGAGCCACGTGGGAATGAGCCAGGACGCTACGTTAATGCATCCACCAGCTCACCTCACCACGGACATTAACCCCGCATGACTCGAAGCAAGAGAAGCATTCCGACGAGGCCCCTCGCACAAGCGAAAGGTACTCACCAGCAGAGCACTACCGAGTAGAGATTAATGGCGACGGTTAATGCTCCGGATATGTCAATTGTGGTGTTTATAGCGCTCATTGTCCGAGTAGCAACACCAAATAGCAATTTTCTCCGGAAGGCCTCTATCTCTCAGACGAACCAGAGCAGCGGCAGCCTCCCTCCAGTTTCTCTCGCACAGCAGCCGCACTCCGTAACCACGCTCCCCAGAGGCAATTTGATAGATACAGGCAGCATTCATATTTTTCACAGGGATTCCACCATGCCTCGAGCTCGAGGGAAACCGCGACGAGGAGCGGCCTGGTATGCAGCGGAGTCTAGATGCAAACAAAGGAAGGAATTCGAGAAGGCTATGGCGATAGCAGCTAGGCGAAGGAGGACCCGATCACGTTTTCCTCCTAAGGCGTACGAGGAAGAGATCAGCCCGCAAGACGACCTGCCAAGCCATTCTGGGCACACCCTGTTCGTGGCACCGGATAACTGGAACCTGAGCTCGAGCCTTGGCTCGCACTGCACTCGACAGCCTGAAAGCAATGAGCCCGACCCCTCCACTGTCATCGCAGAGCAGCCTTACTCCCCCTGCTATGTGGTAGAGGAGTCTCCTCCCGAGCCCACCAAGGAAACCATGGCGGCAGAGCACGAGCATCAACAACACTGTACAAAGGTAGCGGATGCGGCCACCAGTGAGGAGTTCAGGGATAGCCACCGTCGGGAGAAGCCATCTGCAGAGGACTGGGGATACCTCAATCTTGTTTTTGAAATCAGAGACAAGCTGGATGACCAAATATTCCACCTGGCGTGAATGGACCAGCGGCTTGACATGTTCTTCGCTGCACATTCCAGAGCATCGTCCAAGAAACAATGTCCGACCTGCGCGCGCACCTACTCATTCCCGGCGAGATGGAGGCACTCCGAGGTATAGGACAAGCAACTTGGTTCAGAGGTTCTTACATGCTTACAACCCGACTCTGGTTTTGGTGTTGTTGCTATATTTTCAGCTTTATGTTAGATATTTACCAGGTTGTCTTCGCAATAGTTAGAATAATCAACTTCATGCTGGCGACCATAAGTCTCGGTTTCCCTCGGGCAGGACGTCGCACCGAAAACTTTGTTAAATTTTGCCAACTAGGCCACAGTGTGACAATTGGACATGGATGCCCAGCTGTCTCGGTTTCCTGCTCAGGCGGGACAGCTGGCATCACACATAGTCTTGTATTTTGATTATGATAATATAAC